>JAFVLL020016745.1:0-15588 GCA_021397915.2 Tor tambroides
AAAAGATAGAAATAACTGATTTCAAACCATTTTTTGTTGGTGAAAATACTTGTGGCCTAAGACTTTTGCATAGTACTGTATGTATGTATGTATGTGTATGTGTATATATATATATATTATATTATATTATATTATATTATATTATATTATATTATATTATATGTAGCATCTGCCACCAAACAAGCTTGGTTCTTACGTCACATTTTGAGCCAATTTTTGTTTTTACGTTTAATCAGCTGGCCCAAAGTGATTTTTAGTAGATGTATAAAGTCAGTTCTCCACAGGTGTAGTTCATCACCAGAACTATGAACATATCCCACTTTTGACCAGAAATTGTCTATGTTTATCTTGATCTTGAACAATATACCAAAAATATAAACATTTTTACCATTTAAAAAATATTGTTTGACATTTTTCTTGAAAATTGTCCATGTGTCTTCAAAATAAATGCAACTTGGTTTGCAGCAATTTAGTAAAAAAAAAATATGCCACTCACCAAAATGAATAAGGCAACCATGATTATTTTATATCTAAATTCAGAATTGTTATAGTAAATGAATGCAACAGCATTCTGACACTTGTTGGCACTCAAGTGACTTTTCACTTGACTGGTCTGTCTGGCACGAGTGGTTTTAACACATGAACAGAGAGAGACACAAGCAAGGCCACATTTTAAAAATACCCAATCACTTGCAGAGAGGACTATAAATAGAGCTCGATTACAGCTCTGCAGAATCACGTCATAGGTCTGAGATTGCCTACAGCTTGATGTTTACTTCGTTTGCATTCTAGAAAGTTCTCTTTAAATGATTTGAACACTTGATCCGGTCTCCTCCAGTCTTACTGCTTGTGTATTTTATTAATTTATTTATTTTCCTCTGTTAAGCTGTACTGATGAATCACATGCACTAAAGGAAAGCCAAATCTTCATTTAATTAATTTCTGTAAAACCGAACTGGAACTTGATGAGAGAGGCTTGTTAAACAAATGACATTTTGACAACTGCTTCTTATCACTATCAATAAACCACCCTTATCTATTGAACTACAAAATGAACAAGCAAGCTCCCACAGCAGGCAAAATAAGTGCATTTGAAGCCTCTCACCAAAAATATCAAGTGCTCTGAGTATCAATGCGGTTTATAAATAAAGCATGCTTGATACTTGGGGTACAGTGACAGTTATAACTATATAAGGTCATAAGGCGACAGATGAGAACTGAAATGTTTCAAAAGCAGATCAGATCTGTGGAAATGACTGGCTGGTTTTGCAGGGCAGGCCCATTGTGAATAACAATGATTAGCCTAAGTGAATGCTGGCAAATGAAAGCACATCAGAAGTGTATGAATAGCCTATCTCAAGCATGTGAAACTTTGGCAAATGATCGGTGCATTTTGTTTGGCAACACCCAAATTGCCTGAAGTAATAAGGTTGTTTTGTTACTGATACAGTGAAGGATATTTAACATATTGAATAGGACATTTACACCAGAATTTCATAACTCACAAACATTATACAATTTCATCTATATTATTACATTAAATGTCCATCGGATGACTGAACATCCTGACAGGCTTTTAGAAGTTTATTAGACAGGTGTCAGTACTTTAGAGGCCAATTAAATAAACATGACATAAAATATTAATGTCTTTGAATGGTCTGCACTTACAAAGAAGTACCATAGCCTACTTGAAAGTACATGTCTCATGGTAATACTGTAGTGTGTACAGTAGTACCACAGTAATTTTTGTAAGGGTGTGGTTTGCATAAACAAAATGTTACGTAATAAAACCTCGCTGCTATGACATCACGTGTGGGAGGATATATAGTATATACATAGTATACAAAGTAACTGAAATGCTTCATATAGAAGACTAGGAAAATTCGCTGTGGCTATTTACGTAATATTATGTCATACTAAAATATAAGCATAAAAACGCAGATGGAACAAACGCATACATGTGTCATACATTTCAACTGCGTCAATTTTTAAACTGACAGTAAAGTATAACGGTGTTGTGTTACACATATTCAACCCGTAGTCATAGAGACCCTGTTGCTTACATTAAAGTCACTTAAAAAGTGCGTAATAAACAATATAAACATATAATAAGTAGTTACACGTACCAGACAGTAGAAATAGCGTTAAAACCGAGCAGAACAGCAGACTAGAGAGTGAAGGGGGGCCGCTGTGAGAGCAGAGCATTTGTCAAACAGCTACACAACCGTGTACTTCTTAGGTAATGACAAGTGCATTCTGGGAAATTCCTCTCGCCGGGCAGACGAGCTCCAAATATGAGCAATGCCTAATTTGCGCGCATAGTTACTCAGCGCGAAGCAGTATGTGCGCTTTGGTAAGCTAATTACATCATTAGACTGTGCCAAAATATAGGCTATGGTTCATTTATTTCCATAATGTTTCATGTTGTTATCGGGTCTAAACAGACATTTGCTTTGCATGCCATCACATCCGACTGCTTTCGATTTCTGCTCTGGAATAAAGCTGCCAGTACCTTCTGTCCTGGGATTAGCCAACTAGTGAAATGCGAAAAGTTGTGGCTTTATTAAAAGATAATACTATTAAAATTATATAAAACAATTTAATCTTAGAATGGGAAGAGTATTAATCATCCTAATGTTCATTTTTATATGCTGAACATGGTCATACTCTATATAAGCAATACATTAAATGTCCAACTCTACATTTGTAAGCTATGGTTAATTTAGTGGTACTATTTATTATTTTCTTACTCTATTTTTATTATAATTATTGTTTTTGTACTAAGTACTTCTACAATTTAACTAATAGAACAAACCTTTTTTTTCAGGCCAAGGATCCTTTAAGATTAGAAACTGGGAATAAAGCAGAAAATTAAATGACATGACCATTTAAAGTGAATAAAGTTGAAAAATGTGTATTTTGAATAGCCCCTACTTTTTCTGATTACTAAATTAATAGAAATAACTGTTGTTGTTGCCGAATAGGACTGAAATGTCCAGTTTTGCATCTGAAAAGTGCTGTTTCCAGTGTTTTATAAAAATGTAAATGCCAGTCATTTTGGGAAAGCAAAGTTAAATTGTGCTTATGTAATGAATTGCATCAAAGAAGGAGATAAACATGAGTAATAAACAAGTACATTTTATTTACCTCATATCCACCCGAACTGCATCTAAACAAAAGCTGATAAATCTTTCTGTGATCCAAAATAGACATGACCGCAGCATGACATGCTCTGTTTATGAATGTGTCCCGATACAAATAAGAATCAGATCGCTGTATCAGGCTGCGACTGTAGCACAAGTGTTTACAAGAAAGTCAGAGAACAACTTCCAGCAAAAACGTCTCCTCTGGAAATTTCGAAGGTTCGGGGACAGATTAAAAACTGTGACAGGATGGCATTTAAAATCTGCCAAGTGACGGGTGAGGGGGGAAAAAGAATATCCATCTGCACCAATTATAATGGGAAAAGCACAACTTTTAAAATATAAACAAAAACAACAGTAAATAATTATATACTTGAATATAATCAGGCTGTGACAATTAAGACTAGTGTTCAGAAACATGGCACTGAAGGGGAACACAATTGTTCATTTCTCTCACAAAGCCATGTAGACCCTCCACATGACACATCTCTGAATGCAGCAGTGTAGTTATTCTGTTGGCAAGAAACAAACGAGAGCTTATGACGATTGCAATTTCATACAGATGATTTCAACCACCACCATTCAACGAGATATTTACAGCACCCCTTTCTAGAGTGTGTGCATGCTGTTCTTGGACTAAAAACTACACAAAAAAAAAAAAAAAAAAAAAAAGGCAAAAAAATAAAGGGAATACATCAGCTAAAACAGCATCAGGGAAATAAACATCCACAATATGATACAATTCAAAGCTTAAATATAGGCATACTTTAACCAGCACATGCAGCTATGTATAGCCCAACAGAGCTCCTTGGAATTAAGGAGGGGAGTTAGTTACGTAAAAAATAAGCAGAGGCCGGAAAACTCTCAATTCATGTTGTGAGATTTAAAGTTGGAAGCCATTTTTGTCATTGAATCAATAAAGACGGTTTATCAAAAACAAAGAAAATACATAAACAGAAATTTGTGTCCACTTGCACCAGATATGAGAAGGACAGAGATTGTGTCATCCACCTCTCCTAAAAGTTCTCACCGGACCGAGTAACTCTCTCTCCACCGGTTTCACGCCAGTGTGTGCATCTCTCCCTCGCTTTCCTTGATACCGAAGGACAGGAAAAAAGAAAAAAACAGCAGCTCACAGGTTTAAACACCATTGCTTGCATATGGCTGACAAAACTGATTGGGCATCCCAGGTCGCCCAACTGTAAAAGCTCCTGAACGCGGTTCTCTCTAGTAAAGAGGACGCAGGAGAAGGGAGCCTTGTATATAGCGAAAGAGAGAGCAGAGAGGATGGTGGTGGCCATTAGCATGTCCCTCAAGAGAAACCCAGTGAGCTGGACGTGCTGGATCGCTGGTTCAGTCGAGACATGCTGTTCATGATGGAGCTGGAGGGCTTGAGGGGTGTATTGGAGCCCAGGGCTTGTGGGAAGCGCTGATGGTAGCGATCCAGGCGTAGGTACTTGACCGTCACCAATTTACCTTTAGAAAAGGCAGGATGGGTTTAAATGTACTGAAAATTGCAGTTGTTCTAATTAGACTAGAATGCAACGTGTGTTTACCGTCAAACCAGGAGCCATGAAGCGCTTTGAAGGCTTTCCCAGAATGCTCTGCTGAAAGGCACTTCACATAAACGCAGCCCTAGACAATAACAAGATCATATAGCAAATCAACTCATTAGTTAAATGCTTCTAGGAATATTACTCTGTTCCAAAACAAAGAGAAATTCTAAGGCCGCATCATATCTTTTGTGAACAAGATAATCCTAGAATGAATTGCTAAAAATTATTTAAAAATTCAAGATGAGGTAAAAAAAAAAAAAAAAAATAATAATAATAATAATAAAAAATACAGTTCAGTGTAATTAAAAATAAATAAAGTTTATCCTATTCATTTTACTAATTTCAATGTCCCAAACTCGATTGAAATCAATTGTGAGTCAATCTGTGCTTAGAAATAGATTATTTTACCTAATATTTGTGTTCTATTCATTTATGCTTCTTACAATATATAGCATCTGTAAGCTTAGCAATACACTAACATGAAACTCCGTTGGAGTCATCAAAACAATCCAAGATAGAACTAAAAAAAAATATATATATATACACATTTAACAGTTTTAGCTAACAATAACACTGATTAAACGTTGATTGTTCTACGCATTTTAGGCTTCTTATAATATCACACTGTTAGCTTAGCAATACGATAACATCAAACTCCTAACATGAAACATTTAGCGTGTTCCAAATTGGCCACTAATGAGGGTCCATGAAGGTTAGGATGCTGCCTTAGAAGGTAGCAGGCAACTCATTAGCTTTTGGTCAAGAGCTTATAAATCCAGGAAGTATATTTTGTAATGAACCACACAGGACACTCACCTCTCTTGAGTTTTTGTCAACAGCTATGTGAACGATTCCGTCGTTATCACAGCACTTCTCCAAAATGGCTTCTTGAATGGCGAGGTGCCAGTTTTCGCCCACTTCCCTATTCAAGAGGGGAATACAGAGCAGTGAGACTACATTTCTCTAAAACACTCTAACATCAGGCAAAACTACATAATATTATGCAAGTAAATACATTTTACTACCACCAATTCAATGTGAGGTCATAGGCGAAACTCCTTGAGAAACTTACATGACAGGATCAAACATGTTGCGAATCTTCAAGCATGGCGTTAAGCTGTTTGGTGGTGAATTTCTTCGGTCCAATGGAAATGCTGAAGAACAAAACAAGCCACTTTAGGTTCATGAACTTACTCTATATGTCCAAAAGAATGTGGACACTGCATAAATGTTGAATGTTTAATATTTATAACATTTGCATTAACAGGAAGTTAGTCCTTAAGCAAGTCAATCAGATGGAGATAATCTGAAATAATGCAGATGGTTGACTCCACACGGAGAAGGCATTACCTTGGCCTTGCCACACTTTGGAGGGCATGCTGGACATCTTATCAGGTGACATTGAGGGCTGAAGCCACCGCCACACCATGAAGTCGGCTCCTCCAATCCTTTGCGTTTCTGTCCGGATGCGGGACTCATTAGCTGAGAGGAACGCAACGGCTCTGTCCCACACCTTCTTCATCTTCTTTCTGAGAAAACAACACAAACATACTATTTAGGATACACTGGACCAGAAAAAGGGGATGCTTCATATAAAAAAAATGCAATTCGAGCTAAAACCAAATTTGCACTGCAAAGACGCAATACCTATCTTGAGGCTGGACAAGAGAGTCACGGACGTGAGGGATGGGCAAATACCGCTGCAAGTCCTTATTCTCCTGACAAGCTTCATTGTGGCTTCTCATTACATCTGTAAAAACACAAAGCACAGGTATTTAAGACACTTTACACTTGCATTTTGTAATTTCTGTGCTAAAAATATAGCCTAACAATGACACAGTCTTACCGATGATCCTTTCCACCATGTCATACATCTGTCTAGTTTCCTCCCCTTCTTTGCGCCATCTGTATTTCATGTAATACACCAAACCCAAAACTACTCCAATGCCTACAGAGAAATGCAGGAAAGGTTAGTGAAAAGACTTAGATCTTCCCTGTGCAGAAAGCACCAACTTCTACAGAAAGAAGAAGCCAACCTGCAAGGACGAAGAGAACTCTGTAGATCACAGTGAAGAAGGCGCGTCTGAGGCGGCAGAAGAAGGACATGCGGGGGTGGATGGACTCCAGTCGTGAGATTTCTGATACGTCCTCTATGGGTTGAGCATGGTCGGCACCAATCAACCTGCCAAGAAACCAACACACACCCAATGAACACAGGAAAATGGCACACACAGAGCGATACTAAATGTATGAATGTTAAAACTTGAGATAGATAGATAGATAGATAGATAGATAGATAGTTTAAGAAACTTGGATGGACTTCAGGTACCTTATACCGACAACATCTTTGGTTTTCATGACCCACTCTAAAGACGTTTCAATCAAGTTTTCATAGGCTTCATTTTGGAGCTTGAAAGAGAAAGACGCTTTATTATATTGTGCATTTTCATCTTGGTAGAGCTACTATTTCCCAAATTATACAATGAAATATGACAAAAGTTCAGTGTCAATTAAAAAAACAATGCAATCAAACCCTTCAATAAATAAAACAAACCTTGAGGTACGTAGAGGCGTCACTGAAAGAGACACTTCTGTTTAAAGGATTTTTAAAGTCTCCACAATCATGTTCTCCTGCAAGACAATCAAAAGGTTGCATTTTTTAATGCTGCATATATTAAAACAAATCTATTTAAGGTAAGTATATATAAACATATTTAAGTTCTAACTGTATGCTCACCTGCAACATTGGCCAGGTGCTCATGTAGAGACAGAAGCAGGTTAAGGATGAGGTCTCGGTCTTTGACGTCCTGTTCAATCAATGTAAGTAACTGTAGTGAGTGCATGTTTAAGGACATACAACCAGAAATATATTTTCAGTCGAAAAGGGAATTTGCTTGACTAGAAGTTAAAATATGGGACACAGGTGAGCAAATACTTACATACTGCTGATCAAACTCTGGTCCGAATGGGTGATGCTTGACTGAAAAAGAAAGAAAAAGTAAATTGACAAACAGCATTACTCAGCACTAAACAATATTATAATGTTATGACTGCATGGTATTTCCCAACTATACCATGGAGGAGGGCTGCTCATCGTCTCACATTTGAGGGTGTGACTACGAGCGAGTCTCTTGTCGTCTCACACTTGAGTCATTGTCTGAACATTGCGTTTCTGTCCTCGGTTCTGGCCAGGGCTCAGATTTAGCACAGCAACTGCCCTGCGTGTCTCAATCATAGACTGCATTCGTCTGGCTTATCAGATGTGAGCCGTCTGATGTTGCAAGCCATTTAATAAATCAACCTCTGAGAGGAAGCCATATACTCCGGCAAAACAACAGCTTTTAACTTTCAAGACCAAGTTTGGCCTAGATTTCAGCTGATGAGATCCCATTTTTCTGGTTCTGTGGTAGAGCTATAGATACGAGTGGCTTAAACCTTCTTAATCGTGGTAAAACCACTAAAATACATGGCCTCAAGTGGTCTACAAACCTTAGTCCGGGTGGAACCATATTTAATTTTTGACAGGAATGAAAACAAGGCTGTGAGAAATACATGTACAGTTCAATGGACTATACTGTTGTTTAACAACATAACGATTGTTTAGCTGACAAAACATCTTTAACTAAACAAATTTCAGTAGAGAAAATTCCATAAAACATTTTTAAAAGTTGCCAATTGTGAGATCTAGACCTTTATACAGTGCATGCCATTGTAATGAGTTTAAGTCTATCCCTCATGAGGTCTAATCTGACTAAGGTCTATTTCTTTTACAACAGCAGAATTAACAATAAGGATATTATCATAACTTCTTCTTTATAATACACAGTGCACAAAGTTTGAAGTACTACTACTTGTTTCTCTGATAAGTTCCTAAAAACTACTAAAATATTAGAGACATCATAGAACTAAACTGATTATGTTCAGAATTGGATACTTGCATGTTATTAAAAAAAATGCATACTACATAATGATAAACATTTCAGACAGCACTATGCTACATTGTTGCCACATGACCTTGTTGCACTGCAGTTAATTCAGCAAGTAACATCCAATTGTTTAAGAAACAAAAGTGAAGATTTGGCATTTTTGGCAGCCTGATCAAATAATGAGTCAGGATGTTTTGAATGACTTTAAGTCGTCATACTGGAAGATCAAGTCAAGCGCATTGCTTTGTGGGATATTGTATTGAATGTTCTGACATATTTCATGCACATAGACTAATTTAACACTGTGCATACACAGTACACACTGCAGAAATACTAGTAGTACTATTAGTTTTGCAGTATGTTATTCAACATAACCTACATTACAGAAGCTGCAAACTACAATCTGAATAAGTAAAAAACTGATGGACATACTGCATATCACACACAAAGTGAGAATTAGGCATTTAGCCGGCCAGAGAGAAGTCAGTCACTCTAGCTGGCCGCAAGCTCCCAGAGTCCCCTGAGAGACAGACAATTAGGCCGCTTTAGCTTGTCTGTGACCTAGATGTCTGCAGCACACTCTCCAGTCAAAGCTCCCTCCCTGAGAGACCGGCCACGCCACAAATATACATAGTAATTCATCAGTCGGCTTCCTCTCAAGAGCCGTCTCTGCCTCCAGAGCACTTTACCCTGATGGTACTCAAGCTGAGTGGCATTGCATGCACATCCAAGAACAGACTTTCTCTCATCTGGGAAAATGCATCAAAAGATTAATGCTGGCTATCACATTGTGACCATAAATGATGTCAACATGTCAAAATGTGGGGACTACAAGACTAGCCACGATTATTATCAAATAGCAGACTCTCAGAGGGTTCCCACACTTTTCAAGAGTGAATTTCCATGACTTTTCCATCACCTTTCCAGTCATTTAGAATTCTTGAGTTTTTAAAATAATTCCATTTAATTTATTTTGAATAATTATTTAAAGCACAAAAGTTACAACATAAATATTAAATAGAATTATCATTGTAATTATTTAAAACAATTTTGAAATATTTTAAAGAAGAATTTAAATTCTCAATTAACTAATGAATCATTTAGATAAAAAAAAATAAAAATAAAAATAAATAAATAAAAGTAGTCTGAAGCATATTTCAGGTACATTATGGGTTGTAGACTTGTTTTAATTTACAAAAAAGGCAATATTTTTAACCAATCACAAATTTTTAGTGTAGGGCATAACCGAAAAAAAGTATATTAATTCATATGCATTCATATTTATTCTGAAAATTTAGCACTAACTCATTTCCAGTAAGAAAACAACTTGAAGATTAATTTTACAAAGTTTGTGTAACAGATATCTTGTTGCAACATTTAAGCTATGAGCTATCTGAAATCCACCAGGGCTGAAACAGTCATTTGACATATCATGCATACACATTTCTAATGCAAATACCTCTCACTGTCCCATAAAGCACCAGCGGCATAGACCATTTCCTGTCTAAGAAGGTGCAATTAGTCTGGGGTGATAAGTGCTGTGTGAATTAGTCACGGTTGACTCATGGAGTTGCATAAACAATTAGAAAAACTTTGAGGAACTTTTTAAAGCATTAAATGTGTCATTTTATAAAACACACGCTCTGTGATTGACATTTGCCATATATACCAGAGACTAAACCACAGTGTGCAGACAATATTTTAAGGGATACACACTAGGGCAACTACAATATCACGTTTTAAGTTCCATGGTATTCCTGGGAAACACGGTGAAGTACTACAATAATATACCATACCTTTTACCTAAGTATCAATGCACCATAGTAATACCATTGGACATACACCATGGTAATGTCACTTTTTGTAAATGTTTCATGGTATTAAAACGTTTTTTTGAGACTGGGGGTACAACGTAAATATCACTGTATATGAATATTGTAAACATCAGCATTAGGAACCATAGTATTACAATCTGATACCATAGTACGGCCATGTTTTTTGGACATGATGGTGATATGTTTTTGGATACATTCATTTGCTACGGTATTTATGTGGTATTCAATCAGTAGCATCGAATACTATCAATTTACCATGGTAATACGATGTTTTTTGGACGAGGTACCATGTAAATAGCACCCTACATGAATATGGTGCTTATCAACATTCTGTACTTTTACCTACACATACTAAATATTAAACAGCACTTTCTGAGAGCAATGGTTATAAACCACTCCACAATGTTGCTTAGGTATACAGCTGACTAGGTTTTGAGACACGTGCCACCTTCAGCACTTCATACTTACTGACTGAACCCCCCTCGGATGTGCTGGAGCCCCTCATCCGCAGGTACATGAGGCCCAGCAGGACGAAGAACAGGCAGGCGGCTGTCAGGAGGAACATGGACAGGTAGTGAGCGCTGAAGCCGCCGGTGGCGGACACCTCCTCCCGTTTAAACTGCTGCAGGAGCTCGTCCTCGGGGACCGTGGTGTGCTGCTTGGGCTTGAGGGCTGAGGCATGGCTGTAGGAGTGGTTGGAACCGGTGTGGTTCGAGTGGTTCGCTCGGTAGGTAGCTGTGTAGGAGGGAAAGCGCGATCTGAACCCGATACTGAACCGACTGCTGCTGCTGCAGGGGGATTCTCCGTCTCCGTTGTCGAGGTGGTTCTTACTAAAAGAACCGGACGGGATGCTGCTGTTGTCATCGCCGTCAATCTCGGAGAGTTTCGGGTAGCTGCGGCTCACGTAGCTTCCGCTGAACTCCCTCGGTTCCTTGTCATCGTCGTCCCTCCGTTCCCCGACCATATCTAAACTATAGTCGGGAGTATAATGCGCGCCGAGCGCCGTCTTCTCCGAGCTCCAGACGCTCCGATACGGGGAAGAGGAGGCGGGTGGACTGTGTCTGGAAGTCAGACGGCGTTCGCGGGGACGGTCTCGTTCACCCTCCTCTTCCTCCTCCTCGTCTGAATCAGAGTAATCCCTGGCTAACTTACTACTGTTAGACTCATAAAACGACTTATTCCCGTTCAAAGCCCGACTGTCTCTTTCCGTTTCCTCCAAATCGTTGGATTTACCTCGGTCTGCCCACCACGGAGACGCAGAAATGCTTTTCCTGTCCACGGATAATCCGAGGGAGGCGGCGGCGGGTGTTCCCGCAGGCCTGACGGTGGGTGTCTGCTGCGCGGATCCTCGGTCTCTCCTGCTGCCGCCGTGATTCGGGCCTCCTTTCTTCTGCGGCGCCTCCGCGTCCGACTCGTCCGAGCTGAAACCCAGCACGAACTTTCCGGCTCTGCGCTTTTCGCTCCGGCTGGTGCTCAGACGCGTGACGTCACTGCCCGGTGGCCTGGCGCTGAATCCCGGAGCTCGCGCCGCGGCGGCGTTGCTGTTACTAGCGCCGCTACTGCCGTTGCTGTTGATACTCCCGCTACTGCTGCGTCCTTTTCCGCCCCGGGAGCCCCGCGGCTGTGGCTGCTCCTCCCGCAGCTTTTTCAGTTTCTTCAAGTACACAGGCCGCGTGCTCTCCGTCACCGGGCCCGGGGTGAAGCCGAGCCGTTTTAATTCAGACACAAGCTCCTCATCCGTTAGCTGTGCAGACGCCATCTTTGCACGAAAAAACGCACACAGCGAGACACGGCGGAAGTGACGTAGAAGTAAGCGGACAGACGGCCAACTTGAAAGGAACGAAATGGGAAACGTTTTATACATCGCTATGAATGACAATCAAGAAAAAAGGCGGAAAACCCGTCAGAAGGGGTACACAAGAATAGAAAAATCAAAATAAAGTAGGCCTATATAAATATATATATTTTGTAAAGTCTTATCTTTAATGGACTGCCACATTTCACTCAGAAAAAAACAAAGTCGGGGTTTCTAATAGTTTAGTAAATGTACATAATTATATAAAACACCTCTTTAATCTAATAATTTCAGAAATGATATGCTGGGAACCATTTTCTTCTAATATAATTTTCCACTCATAAAGGAGTTCTGATGTGATGTAAACTTTTATAATCATCATCATCCATTTTATATTATTTTAATACAATAACAATAATAATAATAATAATAATAATTGTATTATTAGGCTGTTTATTAAAAAGTATTTAATAAACATTATTATTATTTTTGATGTTGTTGTTATGAATAATTGAAACCCAAATGTAAATGAAAATCAGAAAATAAATTCAAGGGAATTTGCTGGTGTCGACATAAATTTAAACAAATAAATATAAAAATACAAATACAGAAAAAGAAAAGTATCCATACTGAATTTGGTTGAACCAAGAGAAGCCTTTTTAATGATGGAAGAAAACATTTCATTATAATGCTCAAAACATTAATCAGCTTGTATGCATAACAACTATTTTGATTGTGAATCAGAGGCGCCTTGCATTAAACCACGTCACCTCGTGGCAAAATCTGTGAATTGCAGCTCCTGCTGTGTACAAGTAGCTCGCGGAACAGTCCGCGCGAATCATTCTGTCAACTGAAGACTCACTCGAGACACATTTAGTGCACGGGATTGGAGCGAAAGGGGAGAGCCAGCAAGCCGGCCAGTTCACTTTAAATCAACCAAGGGATGGCTTTCAGGACGCCTGCTGTTCAACTGCACCTTAAAACGTGCTTTCTTCTGCTTTTAGGGGGTCTAATGGAAGCTGCCCAAGAGCAAGGAAGCATGTACATGTGGATTGATGCCAATCAAGCAAGAATATTAATTGGTAATATTGTTTAGCGCTTTAATGTCATTAGAGCCCAAGTGTAAACCAAGCCAGTGCATACTAACTTAACTCAGTGTTTTTCAAGCTATGAGATGCTTGTGAATGCTCAATGTTTTATCCAACAGGTTTTGAGGAGGATATTTTAATAGTCTCCGAGGGCAAAATGGCCCCATTCACACAGGACTTCAGGAAAGCACAGCAGCGAATGCCAGCTATACCTGTCAATATCCATCACGTGAACTTCACCTGGCAAGCCACTGATCAGGTACTGTAAAACTTTTGTATTCTTTATCTGGCATGATCTTAACCGGGGACACATTACAGTTTTATTTTCTTGATGCCGTCTTATTCAATTAACATATCTAAACAGCCTTAAAACAAACTTGTTTTAGCTACTCGATAAGCAGAATTATTGAATTAAGTTGGTTTTTCGTATACATGTACGTGGAGTTTTTAGGTTTATTGATTTTTATGATTAACATGTTCGTGTAAATAAGCTATGTTATAATTCTGCAATAGATAACACTGAAATACATGGAAAAATGTGAAATAGCCTATGCTGTTTATAATATATATTTATTAATAATATATTTAGTAGTATTTTCTTGTTTGCCTGTTTAATATCGGACACCATTTAAGCAAGATCCTACATTTAAATTTAAAAAATAACATTTCTAATGAGTTAATAATAGTAATGGATTCAATAATGTTTACAATAAATGTATATTTTATAAATAATTGTTTAAAAATATTTTCTTTGAAAACAAATCTCATGCAGTTTTGATTCTCAATTGAATTGATCACGTTTTAACGTACTTCTACTGAAAAAAAGTTTTAAGTAATAAAATATTTTGCACTTTAATATTGTAAACCGAATCCGTGTCGTATATTGGCCTAATTTAAAAAGAAAAAGGTCATTTCAATTCTTGTGGTATTTTGCATGTTGGTGTTGTAAAGCTGAACGCGGATCAAAGCGCGGGCCCGCCTCGTGAGCGCGCCTCCTCATGCATGTGCCAAACATCTGGGTCGTCATCAGTACACTGAGAGCACGCGTGCCAGAGCCCGCGCTTCCATTTGGAAGCACTTTGCGTTGCGTTGTTATTGCTTGTTGGTCCTCTTTGTAATTCGTTATGGTTTTGGCAGAAACAGTGGCAAATGATTTTTAGCCTACAGAGCTTTTCCCCAAGGTTTCATAATATCATTTTTTTAACAGAAGGTCCCAAATAGCCAGTATCTGGTATTCATTACAAATTACATGACTAAAATCAGAAAGGAAATCTTTCAGATCTCAGAGAGGAAATCTTTTCAAACTTTTTGGATCTCAGGATTCCTTCTAAAAGATAAAAGGCAGAAATATATTTCCATGTATATTTTTTATTTATACTGTGTATGGACGGTTTTAAGCATTATAAGGCATAATAATAAAAGTAATGTAATGAGTAGTAGTAATAATAATAATACAAACAAAATCCAAATAAAAACAATAAACATAATTAGGCTAACGTAAATTTAAAAAAAAAGCTTTTATATTTTATATATAAATTTACTTGACAACTTTTCTAGCTGCTAAAGTCATTTTTCGATTCAATTTAGATGTATTTTTGGCACTTTTTACGTTAAATATTTTTCCAAAGCAGTTTTACCAACTCCAGTTAGCAAATAAATGTGACAACTGCAAGGAGAAATGTAATAGAAAAACACACAAATTCAAACCATTCTTGATCGCATATATGTTACAGCTTTTAAAAATCAGAGTGAACATATTTTGTAATATCATGAATAATCTTAAACTCACATAACACATATGCAACCATACAACTTTCCATTAAACTGCCAATGGAAACTAGATCTATGATGCACCATGGCTTCATTCACAATTTTTGGGTGGATTGTACAGGAATCTCTTTTCACAAATGATCTATCTTTGCACACCGGGATCATAATCCGTGAATGGCATGTTGACTTGACGAAAGAGCAGCAAGAGGGAGAAATTAAAATAGCAAGGGGAGGGATACGGAGGAAAAATAGAAGGGCCCACTCTGTCCTGGCCCCTGTTAGCTTCAAAGACGGCCGCTGAGGCTTTAGAACAAAGGTCTCCGGCATAAAAGGCTGGCGGCAAGAGTTATCTGTGTTGGTTATTACCATTCAGCTGTAGGATTAGCTAAGCTCTCCACACAGCTTGTGTACTTTTGCCTTCATCAAACGCTGCCCAGCTTTTACACTCCGAAATCTAGAGACCAGAAAAAAGAAA
>JAFVLL020016746.1:0-24279 GCA_021397915.2 Tor tambroides
ACTAGAATTTGAGCTAAACTCTGCAGGAAAGTGGATCTCACGAGCTGTATTTGAGGTGTAACAGACATGAACCTGTAAATAAGAATTGGTGGGTGGAGCTAAACAGGCAGTGATGTAGAAGCAGGCGTTGATCTTCTTCTTTGGAGGTGGTGCTTAACAACACTATTGTGTAATAAAGTGGCACATTCCACAACCTGTCGTTTTGGCAGACTGGCTTCAGTATAAGCTGTTTTTATTCTAACGAGAAAGTTTTGAGTTCTGAAATTACACAGTGTTTTTATAGTACAATGATCTCTTATATGTCAAAAGATCAAGGGAAGTTTGATTTCTCAGTTCATGACCCCTTTAAATGTTGTATTATTATTTGATTCATTTCTGATTAAATGTTTATGTTAACCTAACATCTATGTGTGGCCTCCCCTTTGTAGTGTTGCCTCACCAGGTGGTTGTAACAAGAGCTGCTTTACAGCAAAGTTCAATTTTGTTTGCATTATTGAAACACTATTTTCCTGTTTAACCCTGTAAATCTGCTTTGGCACAATCTGTATTGTATAAAGCGCTTTATAAATAAAGGTAATTTGACTTGACTTGTTTCACTGGTTTCAGCAGATGATGTTTAGTAGATGTCTTATTTGGCTGAGTTAAGCAGCTGCACAGAATGGTGGTTGTTGAACATCTACTGTGTAGCTTATGTGTTATGATGAAATTGGAATAATTTTTGGAAGAAAACAGTACATGGTAGTAACATAGAGTTATTTTTGCCTCTGGGAAACATTGTGTGGGTCTGACTGAACCTATCTGTGCGTAGGAGACACATGGCCCTTCGTGGCCCCTAAATAATTTGTTCCTGTGTAGATTATGATCTTCTTTTGATTTTTATCAGATAAGATCATCTTACACTTCTTGTGTTTAGACACCTGTTTTTCTGTTTGGGACTGTCTTCTGAACATCTCTGGACACATCAAGGGTGCTGAAACCGAATTGAGCTGTTCTTTCAGATTACTGATTATTGAAGTCCATCTTTGGTGTGTTGAATGCTTATTTCAAGGCAGAGAGTTCCTTCTGCATTTCTATCCTAACTTCTGTTAGTTGTCTTCATAAAGTTGACTTAACTTTTCTCAGGTTATCTTTAGTTTGCTAAACTTCCTTTAACATCTCTTTTCAATCCGTTGTCTTATGAATTATAAACTTATTCATGTTGTTGTTGTCTGACAGATGGGACATTATTAATTCTTTCTGATTCACTACCTCCACGTCCAGGTGTCAAAAACTGTCTTTCATTCTGGACATTTTATAATTATTAAATTAAATCTGTTCATAGTATAAAGCAATCAAGTCAATTCACAAGCCCTTCACAATTTACAAGCCCTTTATCAATTTTTTGAAGCATCAAAGTGGTAGTTAAATCCAATGAAGGGACAAAAATCTCTCAGATTTCATTAAAATATCTTCGTTTGTGTTCTGAAGATGAATGAAAGTCTTACAGGTTTGGAACCACATGAGGATAAATAAATGATGACAAAATTTTCATTTTTAGCTGAACTATTCCTTTAAGGCATCAGTGAATTTGTATATGAGTACAGATCAGTTTGATGCTGCTATCTAGAGACCAAATGGATTTATGAACAGAATGAACTAAATTATGGTAATTTATGAGCAGTGTGAAACATTAAGCAAGATAATGCAGGATTCTGTTTACCCGGGCTTTAGAATGACCCACGCTTAACTATTTCAAGAATGAGAAGCTCTATAATTTGGTAAAATGGTTGCATGAACCATGAATAATTAATTGATCATTAATTATTAATTGTTATGTATCCTAATGATACTGAATACTATTTATTTATTTATTTGCATGTGTTTGTTGTTGAACTAAAAGTATTTTTAAAAAATCATTTAAAAACAAAATGAGTTTTGGAGTTCAGAGGACTTTTATTTTTTAGTGATGACCGCAGTAAGTGATGCTCTGCTGCCCTCTTGCGTTTGGATCCAAACTTTCAGCCTTTATTTAAAGTAAAAAGCTGATATGCAATTGATACATTTGCAATTGAAAAGTTTAGACTACATTTGCTTGTTGGTGTAAGTTGACAACAACGTTTCCTATTTGATTTATCAGAATTGCACAAGTATTAGAGTATTCAGAGTATATTTATTTATCCACAGTAGTTTCACACTTGCTGCGAACAAATATGTCGCTTTGTTTCATAATTACAATGTATACGTTTTTCTTTATTTACCCTAAAAAAATGGAAGTGAAATGTGACAACATGCCCCGTAGGTGGGGTACATTGTAACATAGGGGCACGTTGTAACATATGCAGCTTAAAATTTGATCTAATGAAAAAATATACAAGATAAACTAAAATATTTTGTCAATAAAATAATAAAAAAAAAATATATATATATATATATATATATATATATTTTTTTTTTTTTTTTTAAATAAAATAATGGTGTGTTTTTTTTGTTGTTGTTGTTGTTGTTTTTTTAAGAATGAAAAATAATTTTGGGAGTTTGACAATGAACATTGCAACCATGCTTGGGACGGCCCACATAAACGAGCCAAAATGCTTTACATTTCTTAAATAATCATTTCTGAACATTAAACATCGACTGTCAGTCTTTATTCACCTGTTTCTTGTGGTTTCTCATTAAAACGCATAAAAGTAAATAATGTAATTTATATTGCTAATGTATGGAAGCCCGTTTCCGCCACTGAATAAAAAATAAAAAAAGGTTATTGCGACTTTTTATTTCACAATTCTGATTTTTTTTTTTCTCATAATTGCGTGAAAAAGTCATAATTCTGAGATATAAACTGGCAATTGCGAGATATAAACTCACAATTCTGACTTTTTTTCTCAGAATTATGAGATATGAACTCGTAATTCTGAGAACATGGCAGTCTCCACCACCCCCCTCAAAACTGGACTTTAACTCGCAATTGCGAGTTTATATCACGCAATTCTGTGAAAAAAAGTCAGAATTGACCGTTCGCAAAGAGCTTGATTGACAGGCGATCTGACCAATCAGAACGCAGAGATTATCTGCCGCCGCTGCTATCCGCCATCTTGCCCGACAGCTACAACAGGTCTCCATAGAAATACATGTTAAAACGGGGTAAAAAAGATCGACTGAATTGAAACTTTTTCAATATAACTAAATATAAATATGTGCCGAGGGTTAAGCTGTGCTGTTGTTGGTTGCCACGGTAACGGTAATAAGCTAAGGTATTCCTTTAAAATACTTGTTTTGCGTACCAGAAAACCTGTCATGTTCGGCGCTGTATGCATGGCTTACAGCGCTGAAGTTAAATACTGAGTGTTAAATAATAAAATAATGTTAAAACGTGTGCTCTTATCATTCCGTGGACAAAATCCCGTGAATTTAGCCCGATCGGAAGCTTTATATGCAAATGTGCGCTCATCTGTTTTCAATGCAGCTAAACTCGCGATGCTTTATGTCATCTTCCCCCTCAGTAAACTATGACAGGTCCTTTACTGCAAAAAGACGGTCACTGCGACACTCTAAAGTGATGAAACTATGGCTTTTTAAAACTATTTTCATAGGTTTCACGTTATATTGTCGGCTCAGAAAATATGTAAATGCGCATGCCCAGTAGCCGCAGCTGTCTCCTAGCCTTAACCACAAATCAGACAGGAGAGCAGATTAACTTTAGTGGACTTAAACTTGAAAAAATGGTGTGTTCCGCGGGTGAAATAAAACACTTTCTGATGTTTATTCATGTTTATTTCGTGCTTTAAGTAAATATGAAAAGACGATCGGTTCACGTGTTTGAACTGAGGCAATACAGTGATCTGTCACGACACATTGTAGAGCCACAAAACAATATTTATTGTTTGAATTTCTTTAAAAATGACACAATTTAAAAGCTGAGGGTCCTTGTTTCATATCAGAAGTGACCTGCTCTGTCTTGTCTGTCGGTGTTTTGTCAGTTTACTGTTTGCTCTGCAATGTATTTTTCACTGCGTGAGAACACATGTGCGGCATTGTTTGTCGGTCATGGCAACAGTAACTAAGGGTGGGCGGGGTTTGCGAAGGGTCAATTGTGAGATAAAAAGTCGCAATAACCTTTTTTTATTTTTTATTTTTTTATTCAGTGGCGGAAACGGGCTTCCATACTAATGTCATATAATAGCATAGTTTAATAATAGCAGGACACATTGTAACGCAGTGTTGTTCCCCATCTGCGCGACTGGAATTTAAAACTGGCTGGTGTCTTCTGCTCGTTAGCGAAGCATTAAAATACTGTGTAAACTGGTAAATAACAGATTGGAGATTCAAATAATTGCAGATTTGTCTCATTTTAAATTAATACTAAAAACTGAGATGAAAAATCTACTTGCCAGAAATGTACTTTTAATATGGCAAATTACATTTTCAGTGATATCTTCAAAAGATTTGTTAATTTTAGCTCACTTTTTTTCTATATAGTTTTTATATGGCAAATACCGTAAATTTTGTTATGCTAGCATGTGTGGAAATATTTAAAGCACGTTTGTTTGCACGTTAGTTTGTGCCGCGTGCTGCCTTACAGAACTCCACAATTGTCTGTACTTGATGGTTTAATACTTTAGAGAGAGAATCCCAGTTCGTACGTAGCTACTACGTTGATGCCGGTAACGCGCGTACTCTGAAGTGTGTAGTATGCGAAAGTTTAGTAGGATGGGCTTTTATCGTGAACATGATTGAGGAGGCTGTGATTGGTCTTTTATGCCGTTTAGTACACGGTCTGTAACACTGCCCTACTTCCCACTGGACTGCTGGATTCCTGCACACCGCTCTTACGGCGCACTGGCTGGTCATGGCGTTGCGGACTGTCCGAAACTTACCCTGTTTTTTAAGTGTACTCGGCGTGTTTCTCCTCAGCAGTGGCCCATACCGGGTCTTCTCATGTCCGAGCCGCTGTTTATGTTTCCGTACCACTGTCAGATGTATGCATTTAAGCCTGGAATCAGTGCCCGCTGTTCTTCCTCAGACAACAATCCTGTGAGTACACTAGCCTTTTCTTTTCTCTGAGAGAAACAGAAACTGTCGTTGATGTCTTTTGTGTGCTTACCTACTTTGCTTTTTCCAATGTTACAAACATACTACTGTTCCACCTCGGAGTACGTTGTCAGTATAATTATTGTTGATGTTTTTTGCATCGAGTCGGAGTTGCGCATACCGGTTGCGTACTAAGTACAGATGAGTTTGAGTGGCGGCGTTTCGCTCTCTGTTGTGATTTACGTTCCTCATCTTTGTTTCGTGGAAACAGCGGTTGTGTCTCACAACTTTAACCCTAATACTACCTAGGCAGCTTTTTGGGCGTCGTAAGTGCGATTCGAGTCAGCTTGATCACCCAGATTTAAATGCTGCAAGCACTTTTGATGGCCAAAAATGCTGCACGTAGCCTACTTATGATGCCCTTAATTACTGAAGCATATGACATGGGGCCTGTTCCAATACACACACTTGCGGACTTGGCCACTTGAGAGCGCGTGACCGCGAGTGTGCAAGACTGTCCCAGAAAAATGCCAAAGCTTAGTGCAGTTAATGCACACTAGATACAAAACTTGAACTTGAATTTGATGCTGAGTGTATCCTATAAATCACATAAAATAAGGTACTTTCGACTATTTATCTCACGATCAGACTTGTTTGTTGCCATTCTGACACCCCCCCCCCCCCCCCCCAGAATTTCCAGTAATAAAGAATTGTAAGATAAAAAGTTGCAATTATAGAATTATGACTTTTTGTCTCGCAATTCTGAGTTTGCATCATGCAATTCTGTTTTTGTTTCTGCCACAAAATAAAAAAAAACAAGTAATGTTGTAAAAAGTTAAAAATGACCCTATATCTCGCAATTGTATTTTTCTCATAGTTCTGACTTTTCTTTTCAGAATTGCAAATATGTATCTCACAAATCTGAGTTCAGAACTGCTTCCATAGTGCAGATATGAATATCTGTTTTATCTGTATAATGTATTTATAACTTAATAGAACTGTCATAATTACTACATTGTGTTGTCATAGGGACTACTTAATAGACATTTAGAAGTTAAATTTAAAGTACTTTTTAAAGTTGGTATTGGGACAGGCCATTACAGAAATGCTTTGTGTTATGTGCTAAAATGCTGTGTAGATAGGCAGCACACTAGGTTTTGAGTCATAACCAGGGCAGTCCAGACGAGTGGATCATGCTGTGTTCAGCTCACAGACTGCAGCACTGACATGGTTAAAAAAAACCTTTGCAAAAAAAAAGGTCAAAACCTTTGCATGTGTGGTTTTCATTATGTGTGGTGAGTTGTTGGTTAAAATGAGTCATGATTGCGCTGTGTGTGTGTGTGTGTGTGTTTTGATTTTGTTTTGAGCCCATTTATCACAAACAATTTTGATTTGTGTTATTGTTGAGAGTTATACATGTTTTATAGCAAGGATGTAACCAAATGCATATTGGTGGATTATCGCTATTCCCACGTAAGGGTGAGAAATAATGCGCTTTGTAGGGCACTCTGATTACACCAATGTGCAGAACTTTGTCAGAAATTAAAAGGAGTAAGAAAAAGTTCATTTGATTATGTATTTACAAGATTAATTCATTTTTTTTAATGTTTTATGCCCTCATTTGATTGAGATTAAATAAGGCAACACAGAAATTCTGAAAAAAAACATAAAACATTTTTAGTCTCTTATTGTAAATATATTAATAAATTGTCAAATTACTAATTTGATGTAGCCTATTATATGCTTTTTGATTATTAAAACAGAATCTGGAAAAAAATTAAAAACGAAAAATTAAAACAGAATTTGGGATCAATAAAACAAATGTTATTTTTGTTAAACTTCTAATAAATTGCTGTTAAGTTGCATACGTTTCATGATTTAAATGAATTAGACATGCTTTTTGATTACTAAAATTTGATCCAGCTATTAAAGCGGAGTCTTGAAAAATTAAAATGGAAAAAAATAAAAAGAATTTGGGGAAAAAATTAATTGGTATTTGGAAAAAAAAAAAATATAGTTTTCATTGGACTGTAACCTTGCTCACTCTGTATCACCTCTTATGGTTTAAAGTGTTGCCTTTGAGGCTTTGATGTAATTGCAACAGTTAGAGCATTGTATTACACAGTCCTGACTGATGAATGAATGAATGAATGGCTTTTTTCAGCTGCTTCTTTAATGAAGTCTTTTATGTGGGTCACTGTGTTAAAGCTGTAACGTCTGTGTTTCAGTCTCAACAAGAACAGTATTAGCTCATGACCAGATGAGTAATGATGCTGAATATCACACTGTCAGTCTGCGTCTGAACCTTTTGGAAATTCAGAGCTGGCGTTTTAGAGATAGTAAGACAGAGAGAGTGGATCCCAAATCGCTGTGAATTTGCAATGCATTCCTCGGCTGGTTTTAATAGTCCCGCGTGTCAGTTGTATGCATTTGTTTCCAGACCCACAATGCATCTGTGCAACTGCAAACAGACAGAGGCCTGCATTCAGATTCGTGGCTGATTGCAAAGGAGTGACTTAAACTCAACGGGGGTGCAGAGTGCTCTCCATTAGCGTAACTCCACATCTGCCTGCAAGACGCCCATCCAGAAACAGACCATAATAAGCCTCTTGACTTCAACACTGCGCTGGCCACCGCTGAAATCCTGAACCGAGGCCAGTGCATTATTATGCTTTTGAGGTCTGTCATTGTGTCTGAGCATTAGGGAAATGTGGTGTGAAGTTATATGTACTTTTTAGACTTAAAAAAGCCTTACTCTTCATTTTGGGAGAAACATAGGGCCCTGAGAAAGCTGTGTTTGTTTGTTTGTTCCAATTTTTTTTTTTCAGCATTCCATTTTAACGGATAAATTGAATTGTAATAATCAGAAAGCACCTCTAATAAAAAAAATCTTATATTTTCTTGAATCCGCTTTGAAGATTTGATTTACATTTTAATAATCAAAAAGCATGTCTGGTCAATTTAAATACTTAAAATCATAAATTTTGAACCGTTTAACAACAAAATATTAAAAGTACATTGAAATACATCTCGTATACAATCCATTTTATTTTTTCTGTATAATTTTTTTTAACCATAAGCATCATGCCTGCTTCAGTATGTTGTAAACTAAAGTGAAATGTGCAGACTAGATATTTAAATAGTTTTTTAGTGCTTTAATATTCACAGACACTAGTTCATTTCATGATTTGATTAAGTATACAGCCCTACTATTGATTTATTCTTGTGAAATTTGCAAAATTCTGTTAGGGCTCCACAATACATTGTTTCAGCATCGATATCGCGATGTGCGCATCCACCATAGTCACATCACATGCACGTGAACACTGAATTCCGTTCATCTCCGCGTCTATTTGTGTCTGAAATCATGACACATAGCCTATGTGTGAAACTCTCAAAATGCAAGTCTCTGCAAGTATTCTTGTAAACACGGTTGCTTATGGCTTAGGTGAAGGTAAACTATTGAGAAAGTAAATGGATAGTATATTGGTTCACAGCAGTTTAATGTTCCTGAGGCTTTCTGTGTCATGAATGTTAATCAAACAACACATAGAGAAAAATCACTTTTGTAGCTTTACAGATTTATTAGATTTAAAGGGGTTATATGATGCTATTTTAAAGATCATTATTTTGTGTATTTGGTGTAACAGAATATGTTGACATGCTTTAATGTTCAAAAAACGCATTATTTTTCAAATACTGTACATTATTGTTGGTCCTCTATGCCCCGGCTCTCTCAAACGGGTCGTTTTCTACAAAGCCCCTCCTTCCGACAAGCACAATCTGCTCTGATTGGCCAACTGACCCAGTGCATTGTGATTGGCCGAACACCACAAGCACGCGTCGGAAATGTAATGCCCCTTACACCATAATCGCGAGCTTCAGCTTTCAAGTTAGTTTTATCAGTTCAAGCCCGAGAGGGGAACAGAGTCGTGTGACAGACACAGTGATGATGATGCTCGTATGTATTTGCAGTACACAAGCCGCGGTTAAGACGATTTCTGACGGGCTGTACACTCCACTGTTATGTGACCTTGTTCCCCTCACACACACACACATTCACACGACGCGTTACGTGCAAAACTCCGCATTTGAACAGTCAATAGCAAATACTTGAACCAATAACAAAACATACTTACAGTCACTGATTCAGAAGCGCCAGATTGTCATAGCAAAGTCAGAATTGACCCTTTTTTAAAAAAAATTGCCTTATTGCACAGCCAGCCTTGTACTCTTCTAGGTTCACGAAACTGTCGTCCATAATATGCGTTGCACAAATTCGAACATTTGGGTTGTGCTGTTCTGTTGTAAACAAATCTTAACCAATGATTCCTAATTGCATCTACTTTCAGAAGGCCAAATAAAGTGCTTTTGCTTTCACCTAGAAACACACAGCATCTCCCTGACATGGCTGCATCAACACTACTGCGGTTACTGAAACCATGCCTTCTTTCTTTGCGTGAACATTTGGGCGTGCATTACACAAATATTTCCAATGTGATCGTAGACATGGAAGTGTTTGAGCCATTTTAGGTGGTGCCATTTAGTCTTAACTTTTATAAAAAAGAATATCTTTGGGCTCAGCACTTCCAGTTCTGCAACTTCAGGGATCTTATCTATGCATGAACAGCTTGTAATACTCCAAAGAGAAAGGAAAACTTGAAATCGCATCATATGACCCCTTTAATTCATTCAGTGAAGACTATGCAGTGTTATTTTACATTTGATTATTCAATTTCTGTACCTGAATACTGTTAGACTTACCTGAAGAATATAAAGTACTGTTTATTTCATTTGTATCATTTTTCTATATTTATCTATGTTTGTCATTTGCTTATTTTCTATGCTGATGTATTCACCTACAAAATCACCCCAATAATTCTGTTCAAGTCACCTGGTGTTTTTTTTTTGTTTGTTTGTTTTTTCCCATATCACAATATATATCGCAGGAAAAAAATATCACAATGTGAGTTTTTTTCCAATATCCTGCAGCCCTACATTCTGTGTTATATAGTAAATTACGTTTTGACGGATTGAGCGATTCTGTCTTCGTTTAAGCTTGTTGTATGTTTGTCTTGAAAAATCTATGCAATTGTTTAAAGGGATAGCTCACCCAAAACTTTCCCTTTAAAATGCATTTCGCTAAACAGTCAGTGGGATTTTTACCTCTGCACTTGTAGGTGTACTGCTGTTCTGTTCCCAAAATGTCTATGCAGGAGTTGAACTTTTGTAAACCAACCACAGACATGCATGAATGCAAAGATCGATGCTTTAATGAGCCTATAGACCAATCACTAACAATGAGCAGTCTGATCGACTGATACACAGTATCTTAGAATGAGGCTCAGAGTGACTGTTTATTCTCTGTCTTGGTTTCCTGCTGTTGATTTACAAAACAGCAATAAAGTAATTCAGTCATTTCACAGCTTGATAGTTAAAACGGTCGCTGAAAGCATCTGCATTGCCAAGTTGTTGTCAATCTTTGGCTTTCCAGCAGAGCCTCTCATCACATATTATGTAATACAGACAAGTAAAAGGTGGAAGTATTGGCATTAAGATATGGTCAGAATGAATGCGGGATCATTTGAGCCGTAAGCCGGGACTGTATTAGAATAAAATGGCAGCTTTAGCCTATTACGATATCCATGTTACACTTGTCGTTTAGAAGGCATGCAAGTTGTTGTTTCTTACATGTTCACTACGATAGAATGTTCAGTATTCATTTTTCCAATGTTCGAAATGAGGCTTAACAATGACCTGCTCCAGTTCGGGCACGACCTAACACTGTACCCAAGGGAATATCAGTGACTTTTTTCCTCATGGACTGGCTCACCTTTCATATCTCAGGATCCTGTCAAGCTCTTTACCTCTTACCCATGTGGACTTGGATACAAAAGAAGGTCTTAAGTCGCTGGTATATTTGTAGTAATAGCCAAAATACATTGTATAATAAAATTATTGATTTTTCTCTTTACGCCCAAAATCATTAGGACATTAAGTAAAGATCATGTTCCATGAAAATATTTTGTAAATCTCTAACGAATATATTAAAAACTTAATTTTTATTGTGTGGCATTGCTAAGAACTTCATTTGGACAACTTTAAGGGCGATTTTCTCAGTATTATGATTTTTTTGCACCCTCAGATTCCAGATTTTCAAATAGTTGTATCTCAGCCAAATATTGTCCAATCCTAACAAACCATACATCAATGGAAAGCTTATTCATTCAGCTTTCAGATTATGTATAAATCTCAATTTTGGAAAATTGACCCTTATGCCACAAAACCAGTCATAATGGTCAATTTTTCGAAATTGAGATTTATACATCGTCCCCTTTGGTTATTCTGTATATTCTGTATAACTGCGGGCATCAGTGAGCCGTTATTAATTTGTGGGGCATTGAAAACGCTTTTGAATGCGCGTGCGCGCGACCGTTTTACTTTCACTTTTTGAGATTAGCGATCGCATGTTTACACTATGGAGCGGCACTGTACTTACTACACATACAAGATTAGATGTTTGTCAGCGGTGCTCAAGATCTGCAAATCATTCGCCATCGTCCTACTCTGTTGCTGGTAAGTTAAACTGCATTTACTGTAATGTAAAAGGCTATCGCTATCATGCGGCTAACCATATGTCCCTTTAGTGGCTCCGTAGAACACGTTACGTTATTTGTTTTCCGTGCCTTTCCCAGTACGGATCCAGCACACCTCTAACCCAGTCGGGGATATTTGTGGTCCGCACAGAGCTATTATTTGACATCGTTCTAAGTTGCTAGTCTACAGCGTTCGTGTGAGAAAGTGTGTTCTTCTGTTGTCTTTGACAGCTTTTAGGTGCGTTATTGGCGCTTACCTCTGCTTACGTGTCTCAGCACCGAAAACATGAGGAATATTTAGACAAATATAATCGCACAACCTATTCGATATTCTATGAATAAATCGACTAATCGAATATTCGAAAATCGTGACCCATCCCTACACTGCATCGTAATAGGGGTGAATCGTATCGCATCGCATTGGTAGCTGCTTCATATGTATCTTCAGTATAATATCATTGGCTATGCATCGAGATGCGTATTGCATCGGCCTCAGTTATGGAGATGCACATCCCAAATATACACTGGTGTATTGATGGAGTGAATGTCAGGCATGTCCGAAATTGAATTTGTAGATCTGTGCTTGAGCCATGAACTATAAAAAATAAAGAAATGGGTTTGGTGCACATTCAAAGAAAAAAATTCACCACAGTTGTGTGTTTTACAGACTTGAGGTTTCAAAGCAGTTTTCAATCAGTGAACACCATGCATTTGTGCCAAATGATTTCTTATAATCTTTTGATGAATTATGAGTGTTTACTCTATTGTGGGGGTTTTTGTGTAACGTTGTAGATGGTTGTAAGAGTGCTTATTTTTTCTCCCTCGTCTGTTTGAATGAGCATCTGGAAGAAGTAAAGCAAGGTCATTTCAAAATGAGAGTCCCGATGTATTTCAGGCTTGATTGTAATTAAAGTATCGTATTATGCATAAAACATTTATTTTTCTGGATATTGGTATTTTGGTTACACAATGCACTGTATTTGGCATTTAATTTAACATAAACTCCTGTGGCTTGTGGTCGCCTCTTCACAGAAAGGAAAAACTAAGAACATTAACACATTGAATATATAGAGATTTTACTAGTATTGGCACAAAAATCTGTGTGGTATTAATTTTATTTGTGCAGGTGTTAAAAAGTCTTAAAGATACCCTGTGTTAAACATTTCAAGAATGTAACAGGAATGCACTATTGAAATTGCTCACTTGTTTTGAAAGATTGTGCTAGTGTACATTTTCATCATAATCTCCTCCAGGTATCAGTGGAACATTAACCAAAGATAAGCTGTACTCTTACAATATAAAATGGGTTAAAATATGTCACATTTACCTGTAGAAATGTCAAAGCAAAAGAGCTAATTGTTGAGAACACTGGGATCCAAAATAAAGTTTTTGATGGTAAAATAATTTCCTTAAAATATCTGAGGTATTTTTCATGGCTTGCAAGACATATTTGCAAACAAGTAAAAACTGACTTCACTACATCTTAACATATATTCCTTGAAAACACAATGTCTAAAGTAGTTAAAGTAACATCTAAAGATTTTTAGGTATGTATGCCAACCTTATTTTTACAATTTGTAACTATAGGCTACCTACAGTTTATCTACTTGTAAAATGGAAATATTGTAAATGTGTAAATGTTTAAAAATGTAATTAAGAAGATTAACAGTTTGAATTTGAACAATTTGTCCTTCCTCTTCCGTCGGTTGGTTTTCTCAGAGAGGATCCGTTGAGTCCGAGTGAGTTAGTAAGGAAGAGGGAAGCGGCATTGTGTGGAATTTGCTGCAGTCGGGTTTTGTCAGCCATTCGTTCTCGGTGCCATTGTGGAATGCAAAGCCAGTAAAATCCCTAAAGCTTTGCTCATTTGCACAGAGGAGATATGGGGCCAGATAGTTATTAAAAGAGCACTCCTGGCCCTCTCTTCCTGTGCTGTAGGGAGAGTTTGCTACACTATTTCAATGTTAAAAAGCTGAAAGTGGGGCCTGATGTAGACCGAGGACCTCTATGAGCAGAGTGTCACAGCTTAATGCGCTGTGCAGGAACATAAATTAAGCCTCGTACTTCTTTGGCCAGTCAATCAGCGATTCCCTAGATCATTTCTTGGCAGTCCATCTGAAGCTTTCGTTTGACTGTAAATTATTTGTTTTATTGCGCTCAATGTTTTGTACGTGACAAACACATGTTCACTTTCAGCTGTTTGTGTGACCATTAAGTCCATATATCAGGTTAAATCCATGCTGAATGTTAAAAAGTGGCTTTGGAAGAGCATCTTTTAACCATATAAAGTTTGTTGAACACAATCTACTTCATGCCTTCTTTCATCTGATTGATGGACTCTTTTAGCAATATAAGCTCTTTTGTATAATTGTACAAACGTCAAACTTCAGCTTGTGCTTCACGTGTCTTTTTTTCGCGCAAGTAAATGTAAGAATAACTTTGATATTGCTAAAAATGTTTCCAGATGAACACATGCTGGACTAAATCAGCTCAGCTTTACTTGATTATCCAGACATCATTTTTTAGAAAAATCAGTGAGTCTCAAATATGATCATCAGGCTTTTGAGGAACGTTTATTTGTTCATCTCTCAGTCATCGTTGTATTGCTTTGCATTATGTTGCATTGTTTTGATCATCAAACTAAGTATTTAAATATCATTTTACTAAAACGTATTGTTAGAGATATAGAGTGACAACTGATATTTATATCATTTAATGTAAGTAGTCCATAATACTGGTATAAAGATTCATTAATTTGCATTACAAGCATCAGAATTTCATCTTAAATACAGGCCACATAAATATCAGCATCTGCACCAAATATTTTTGCTCAGTTTGTGTCTCTGAATAAAACTGAGGTGTTTTTTTTTTCCCTCCTCGAGTTTGTTTCATAGTCTCACTTTATCATACTATATAAGCCATGAAAGCCTTATGTATCAAATATGATGCTTAACCCATTTAGGCCTAAAACGCCTTAAACGTCTTAAAGGTAAACACACACAGATGTGTGATCAGGTTTTAATGGGTTAACAGAAATCACAAATGCAGACTTCTTGCATATTCTTTTTGGAGTTTCAATAAATGGTTCCATTTCAAAACGTTTGTCAGTCGTTACAGGGTCCAGCAGGACCAGTATTGTGGCAGTCTGTGTCAGGTTCTGCTCTTGCTGTATCTGTGTGTCAGGTTATGTTATTGTGTCGCTCTTGCTGTGTATCATATATCTGAAGTGTGGAATTTCCTCTGTGTTATCATTAGGCTGGACGTGAGGCTACAAGGACCAAGACCACATCCTGTTTTCTGTTGACATGCATTCTCCTGCTATCAGGTCACATTTCTGTTCGTCCATATAGTTTCAGCACAGTCACTCCTCGGCGGTACCACTTTGAAATAAGTGAACACTTTTCAGAATAGTTTGTTTCTTATTTTTCTCCATTATAATAATTGCTTATCCATGCAGGGTTTTTTTTTTCACATTGTCAGATGCAAAGGGTTTGTAGGGCCCTATGATTTCCGCGATGCAGTAAACGCGGACGGAATCGCGGAATCCAGTCATAAAAACGGAATTTACAGTTTAACGCGGAATGTCACGGAATTTGTCAAAGTTTGGATGAATTAATCAAAAGTAGGTCATTACACTTAAATCAAATCGCGAGATGAACTAGTGTCTGTAAACATTAAGCCGCAAAAGTCGATTTAAATATGAATCCTGCATGTTCTGCGTGTCTCTGTGTGAATGGAGCAGACGCGCGGTTTTGTTTACTAACATACACACTCAGTGCGCGTGCGCTCGCGGTGATTTCAGCGTCTGCCTTCTCAATGAAGACATAAATACATGAACAATATCTCCAAAACTGATCCGAGAGTCACTTCACGAGCATTTTACCATTTAATTTGAGTAAAACTAGGGTCATATCATATACACACAGAAATTTAAAGGTATTCACGGAAACCCGTCAAAATAAAAATCCGGTTTAACTTTGTGCCAGAAATAGGCTATATTACTATTATTTTGTAGAATGTACGTAATACTACTACTACTACTTACTACTACTACTACTGTTGAAAAATAATAAAGCTTAATTTTTTTTTAAAGACATAATCACAAAATATTTTAATATTAATAGTAAATCCCCTTTATTTGCCAAAAATTTAAATATTTAATTTTCATTAATTTAAATATAAATTAAATCAATGTTTTATGCCTTCATCTGATAACCAGTAAAATTTAAATGCACAACACAGAATTTCTGTGGGGGAAAACGCATTACATAAGGCTACTGTGAGAATAAATAAAAATTGTTTGTATGCATTCAAATAATTAGACATGCTAAAACACAGAATTTGGTAACAATAAAACATAAGGTGAGAAAAAAAAAAAAAAACCATTTCATATGGCCCTAAACGTCATTTTTGTTACACTTTTTGACTTTTAATAAATTAAATTGCGTAAGTTTCATGATTTTAATTAATTAGACATGCTTTTTGATTAATAAAATTTCATTTGACCATTAAAAAGGAGTCCATAAAAATTAAAACGGAAAAAAAATGGAATCCAGAAAAATTAAAACGGAAAAAACTGAATTTAGAAAAATTTGTGAAAAAATAAAACGGGTTTCATAGGGCCCTAGGTTTGCACAAGCATGCACTCATGTTGTCTCAAGAAAAGACACAAATCCAGTATAGTATTATTGTAATATAAATATGTGCAAATCTATAAAGAAAGGAAGAAAGAAAAAAAAAAACAATCAGATGGAAACCAACCCCCCCCCCCAAAAAAAACCTATCAAACCCATAAATAAAAGTGTTTATAAATCAGTTGTCAACAGTCAGCAACTCGACTACTGTAACAGGGCTGACGAGACGTGAGACGTGCGGATCCATATGCAAAGCTTTATTATTAAACATGGTCAAAACAGGCAGGGTCATTAAACAGCAGACAGGTACAGCAGAGGTAAGACACAGCAATCCGTGGAGCAAGCGAGGGTTGGCGATCGGCGAACAGTATCCAAAGGGGCAAGGCAGAGAGATAATCCAGAGACGAGAGCAATAATCCAAACGGGGAGCGAACACAGTCCAAACGGCAAGGCGAAGGGTTAATCCAGGAAACATGGGCAGGGTCAGACACGGCAAGGCAAGGCAAGACTAAGACTATGGCTATGGCTATGGCTCCATCAATACAGCTATGCTAGGAGAGGATGGCAGCTAGCAGAGCCAACACAGAATGGCACAGTGGCTGGCAGCTAAGCTCTGGGAGTGCTATCATGATCAATACTCGGCCCTGATACTGAGAATGTCCATAGCTTAAGTAGTGTGTTTGATTGGTGATCAGTGAAAACAGGTGTGTGTCGTCAGTGCAATGGATTATGGGAAATGCAGTCCAGTGTGCAATGTGGTGTAAGAGTCTGTGTGGTGAGTTGGTGACATCTGGTGAGAATATAAACGGAAAAGGAAACAAAGGCCCGGATTACGTGGCCTGGCCCCCCCAGGAAGCGGCTTCCAGACGCTCCTGTCAAGTCAAGGAGGCGGTGGGCGGAGGCGGAACAGGAGGACGGAGGCAGGTCCGTGAGGAAGTGGGAAGACCAGGGACTGGGGCAGGACCGGCAGAGCAGGAGACCCAGGCGGAACCGGAGACCAGGACAGAGCAAGAGCCCACCAGGGCGGAGCAGATGACCACCAGACCGGAGTAGAAGACCACCACGGCGGAGCAGAGGACCACCAGACCAGAGCAGAAGACCACCACGGCGGAGCAGAGGACCACCAGACCAGAGCAGAAGACCACCAAACCCGAGCAGCAGACTGGGCAGGAAACCATGGCAGGAACTGGGACCTGGGAGAAACAGAGCCAGACAACACAGGAAGAGCAGAGCCAGACAACACAGGAAGAGCAGAGACAGACAACACAGGCAGAACATTCATAGTCTCAGGGGGCACGGCTATAGCCGTGACAGGACAGGGCAAGAGTTCACAGACGGCCTCTTTAGCCGTGACAGGACAGGGCGAGAGCTCACAGACGGCCTCTTTAGCCGTGACTTGAGCTGCAGGAAGTTCTGGAGTGGCCTCTTTGGCCGTGACAGGGCAGACAGTGAGTTCAAGAGTGAGCGCCACCACTTCGGGAGGTTCTGCAGCGAAAGCCGCCACCTCTGGTGGTTCAGCAGTGAACGCTGCCTCCTCTGGAGGTTCTGCAGCCGAAGCCGCCACCTCTGGAGGCATAGGAGCAGACTCGTGGACAGGAGAGACCTCAGGAGACCAGAGTGCAGCCCACAAACTCAAAATGGCAACCGCCATGACATGACGAGGCTCAGGCGTGGCGGCCATCTTGGCCGGGGACTCAGGCGTGGCGGCCATCTTGGCCGGGGACTCAGGCGTGGCGGCCATCTTGGCCGGGGACTCAGGCTTAACAGACGTGACGTGAGCAGACTCTGGCCTTACCCGCAACATTAGAACTGCTCTGTCCCTCCTTGACAATTGTCCACGGTAAAAGCTGCTGGATCCTTGTGTGGCCGAGTATTCTGTAACGGGGCGAACGAGACGTGAGACGTGCGGATCCATTTGCGAAGCTTTATTATAAAACATGGTCATACACAGGCAGGGTCAGAGAACAGCAAACAGGTATGGCAGGGGCAAGACACAGAGCAATCCGAAGAGCAAGCGTGGGTCGACGATCAGCAGACAATATCCAACAGGGCAAGGCAGAGAGATAATCCAGGTACACGAGTAATAATCCAATCGAGAGGCAAACAGTGTCCAAACGGCAAGGCGAAGGGTAAATCCAGGAAACACGGGCAGGGTCAGACACGGCAAGGCAAGGCAAGACTAAGACTATGGCTATGGCTCCGTAATGCAGCTATCACTAGGAGAGGGATAAACGCTAGCAAAACTCGGAGCCAACACAGAATGGCACGGTAAAGCAGCTAGCTCTAGGGGAGTGCTATACGCAGATCAATACTCGGCCCTGATACTGAGAATGTCCATAGCTTAAGTAGTGTGTTTGATTGGTGATCAGTGAAAACAGGTGTGTGTCGTCAGTGCAATGGATTATGGGAAATGCAGTCCAGTGTGCAATGTGGTGTAAGAGTCCGTGTGGTGAGTTGGTGACATCTGGTGGCGAATAAACGGAAGAGCAAGGCCAGGATTCGTGACAACTACAGTCTTGGGAATGCATTCAGGCAGCTGAATTAAATGAAATATTTTCTGTATTTAATTTAAAGGGGAAAGCTCAAACTCACATTTCAATAACATATTTAAAATCAGCAATATAAAAACAAAACTTAACTATCAAACCAGTCAAAATATAACGGCTTATAAGTCTTTGTATTATTGTAAAATAAAAATAATAATTAAATTGTTTGTAGTTTACATTCTGTTAGTTTACATATAATATTACTACTATAGTATTGTATTTCTTATTTTATAATAATAAAATAAAACAGTAATCTTAAAATATGACTCGTATTATTATAATTATTATTAGCAATATTAATAATCAACATTTTAAGCTGTTAATTGTCCTTGCTTGCATCTGTCCCATTTTCACCCCTGAAGAGTTTGCATCAGTAGTAATGCTTGTGGCCTTTTGAGGACTGCAGAACTGAGCTGACTGTAGGCTTTGTTATGGTTATGTTGCATTATGAACCATATCACCCATCTTGGCCTCTTTCTGAACACATTTCGCATGTGTTGTGTGCTTTTGGTTGTGAAATTCACTGCTGCCAAACGCTGCTGTTAATCAGTCCAAGCTCTTTTTTATGAGTTAAGCTCTCAAACATGTGGCCAAGATAGCACGACTCAGACCCATGAGACAATGAGTCACAAACTCATTTATATACAGTAACAATCTATGAACAGTCTGTTGTGGCTTTTTGTTCTCCAGCTGACAATAAACTGTACTCATTATGTAATAATCACCAAAGGCTCGATTGCTGTCCAGTCTTGTTGGATTAGAAGATTGCTATGCGCTTTCCTCCTAAACTGATTTGTGTGTGTGTGTATGGGTGTGTGTTTTTACATTGTTTTATTAGACAATGTAAAGTATTGCATCTTACATGTTCCCTGCCGAGAGGAAGTCTGAGGCTTGTCCTCCTGGTAATTCAGCATGAGCTCATGGAGTACAATAGGTAGTTTATGGCAGACCTGCTTTGTTTTGTCTGATGCACAACCCTGTGTTCTCTAGTTCACTCTCTGATAAGCCACCAGACAACTTTGATAACATGATGTATTTTGTCTATGAAAAATACAAGAAGTAGACTGTGTTACACTGTTACGGTGTCTTCAGATCTAGTGCAAATGATGGCTGTAGTAGTCAGACATTTACAGGCATAATGTGAACTTGCATGAACAAATGACGTAAGCATGCAATTTCCCACCAAATCCAACCAACACACTTAAACCATTATTATAGGGTTACCGTAGTGAATTTGGTAAGGCAAGAGCATGGTATTAACACAAAGTAGTTATAAAAATAGAAAATTATTATAAAAAAGCAGCTGTCGTCAAGGGCAGTTTTCTGTCAAAATAAAAGTTAGCTGGTTTAATATTGGAAAATGAAGAAATTTGTAGTTTACAGTTATACTGTACATTAGAGTGATTTATTAGATTATCATTTCTTATTTTGTATTTTTTTTTCTTTTTTTTATTGAAATTGTTGAAATTATCATCACTTCTGAAGCAAGTCAGTTCACTCGACATCCATCTTGGAAAATTCAGAAGCTATTTTCTTTTCTTTAATTATATTGGGAAATCTCAAAAACGGTTTGCCAACTAATATTTCAATGACATTTTAAATCAGCAATGCAGTCTAAAATGAATGGCATCATACATCGTTTCGTAGCCTCAATTTTTTTTATTTTATTTTTTTTTTTAACATTGTTCTGTTTTTGGTGTAGAGCAGAGGCTGAGCACACTTTATGGCTGTTTCTGTGGTTTCTTTGGTGCTATATTGGTGATTTGGCTCTTTTATTTGGAAGGTGGGACTTACTTTACTGCCACTGTAGGGTGTTCCAGTTTCTCTCATTCACTGTAATATCAGTGGTGTCAACAATGTTACGTCTCTGGTACAGTGCAGTGAAATTGTGGACATGTATTTCATATGATAGATGTTACTATACTGTGGATATTGTAGTATGATTGGAACTAGGGCTGCACAATAAAACGTATTTTTAATCATGATTTCTGCTTCTCTTCATTAATTACACACAATCATATGCAATATTTTCCCACTGGTTAGTTAGTTAGTTAAAGGCATAGCGATTTGATGGATAAATGATCTATAAAAAGATCAATCTTGTGCAAGTTGATTGAGCTCGGCCAGTGTCCGTGTTGTAATTGTGTTGATTGTATAGGGACATCGAGTTGCTGGCCTTCCTCATTTCCTAGTTCCCTTTGTTCAGCCAAGCATGATGTCCTTTTCCAGTGATTGATGTTTTCTTATGATGTGGCCAAAGTAGGCGAGTTGTAATTGTGTAATCCCAGATTTGTGTGATATTGCCAGCTTGATTTGTTCCCAGAGACCCAGACAATCGTATACAATATTTGCCCACTGGTTATTTTTCCCAAAAGTTTCATTTTAATTTGGCAACTTTCACGTGGTCGTTTGCTGGTGTTCTCTTGACTTGTTGTGCTTATGTGAGAGTGCAATAATTCTAATGATTTTTTTTAATTTAAAATTGTGTTTTTATATGGTTTTGGAGCAGAATGATCATGATCATTGAACAGCCCTAATTGGAACACTGTATTGACCAATCAGAAGCCTAGAATCCCAATTTATTGGATGGCTACTCAAAGAAAACATATCCATACTGTGTATGAAAAGGACAAATTGTGTCACTAATAAAGTCCAAATCAACAAGTCAATGCATTGTCTAAACAGCTAGTCAGGGTAAAGAGATTTCTGTGTAGGCTGGTTTAGAGCCATGGCTGCCAGACACTAATATGTTTTAGCAATATTATGTACACAAAACATAGGCTTTCAAAAAAAAAAATATATATATATATATATATTTTTTATTTTTTTTTACACAAAAACTGTCACTATTTCTTACAAAACTAAGGAATCCAACAAATTCAGAATAAACACTGATAACAGGGGGCAAGTTCTTTAATTATAATTGTCTTGAAACGTGTTGATGAAGGTGCTTTAAAGACATTGTAGAGATAGGGCCCTATGATTTCCGCGATGCAGAAAACGCGGACGGAATCGCGGAATCCAATCATAAAAACTGGATTTACAGATTAACGCGGAATGTCACGGAATTTGTCAAAGTTTGGATGAATTAATCAAAAGTAGGTCATATCGCGATATGGACTAGTATCTGTAAATATTAAGCCGCAAAAGTCGATTTAAATATGAATCCTGCATGTTCTGCGCGTCTCTGTATGAATGGAGCAGACGCGCGGTTTTGTTTACTATATACACAGCGCGCGTGACGCTCGCGGTGATTTCAGCGTCTGCCGTCTCAATGAGGACATAAATACATGAACAATATCTCCAAAACTGCTCTGAGAGTCACTTTACGAGCATTTTACCATTTCATTTGAGTAAAACTAGCATCATATCATACACACACACACACACACACACACACACACACACACACAGAACTTTAAAGGTATTCACGGCAACCCGTCAAAATAAAAGTTCGGTTTAACTTTTTAAAGACATTGTGCCAGAAATAGGCTATATTACTATTATTTAGTAGAATTTATGTAATACTACTACTACTACTGTTGAAAAATAATAAAACTTTATTTTTTAAAGAAATATCACAAAATATTTTAATTGTAATAGTAAATTCCCTTTATTTGCCAAAAATTTTAATATGTTTAATTCTGATTAATTAAAATATAAATTAAATCAATGTTTTATGCCTTCATCTGATAACCAGTAAAATTTAAATACACAACACAGAATTTCTGTGGGGGAAAACGCATTACATAAGGCTATTGTAAGAATAAATAAAAATTGTTTGTATGCATTCAAATAATTAGACATGCTAAAACACAGAATTTGGTCACAATAAAACATAAGGTGAGAAAAAAATAAAACATTTCATATGGCCCTAAACATGATGTCATTTTTGTTACACTTTTAATAAATTAATGTTGAATTGTATAAGTTTCATGATTTTAATTAATTATACATGCTTTTTGATTAATAAAATTTAATTTGACCATTAAAAAGGAGTCCAGAAAAATTAAAACGGAAAAAACGGAATCCAGAAAAATAAAAACGGAAAAAACAGAATTTAGAAAAAAATAAAACGGATTTCATAGGGCCCTATAGAGATGCTCCTTCTTATTTGTCTTCATTTAAAGCTGCTAAACGAACAAAATCTCAGTAGGTTCACTAACAAACTAGTTGGTTTTTGGATGACTGGTCCACCACTCTGAGCCATATCTTAGTAAGGAATGATGTGAATGTGTCGAGTATGTTGTGCAGATCAGTAGATCAGCTCAGTCTTTTCTCAGGGTGTTTCCTGAGGCGGGATGGGGGCCTGCTGGAATCTGAGCAGCCCATGTCTGAGCACGTCTCTGTGAGGGGGGCGTCCCTCAACCGAGGGGCTGTCATGTAAGGTCGTTTGTCTTCTAGTGTTTCAGAAGAACAGACAACCTGGATAGAAGCGCAGTGAGAGAATATTTGGGATCATACTGTCAGTTGCTGGACTCCCAGGGAAACGCAAGCAAAGAAGTCTTGGCTTAGAGTCCTGATGGCAGAGAAACATCTTCCAACATCTCTTTCACTCACTTACTCAGTTCATTTGGCAAAAGTGAGAAAACAAAAAAGACTTTTATCTGTCTGTAATTTACTGCTTTTTACAATCCTTACGTGGAAATGAATCAGGAATGTTTCCTGTTCGTCTGCGATCCAGGAACAATTTACGGTGTGTACATTGGAGGGAAAGTCTTGTGCCTGATATGGGCCAGACATCTGACCAGAATTGACCCACAAATTGATTAGTTGTCTGGGATAAATTATTCTATCATAAAACTATACTGGTTGGGTTATTTGTCTATATATATCACTAATTAATAATACTTCTGAAGTTAATGACTTCTGAATAAAAATCACGAGTGAATGCTTTTGACCAGTTCAGATTTGTACAGAAGAACAAAACAAAATGATACAAAGAAATACAAAACAAATGCCATTCTTCAGAGAAAGACGCATTTAACCCTATCTGCATCTGGTTAATATTCTTTAACCAGAGAGATTTATAATAGTGTGTTTGTTGGTGGGAGAAAAAAAAATGACATAACTGGTCAAATTTGTTTTTAAATATAAGATATTCAGTATTAAACTCTCAAACAATTTCATTTAACCACTGAGTTGCCATTCTTTTCTGAACTTTTTTCTAACTCACATGCACATGTACAGGTGCATCTCAATAAATTAGAATGTCGTGGAAAAGTTCATTTATTTCAGTAATTCAACTCAAATTGTGAAACTTGTGTATTAAATAAATTCAATGCACACAGACTGAAGTAGTTTAAGTCTTTGGTTCTTTTAATTGTGATGATTTAGGCTCACATTTAACAAAAACCACCAATTCACTATCTCAGCAAATTAGAATACTTCATAAGACCAATAAAAAAAAAACATTTTTAGTGAATTGTTGGCCTTCTGGAAAGTCTGTTCATTTACTGTATATGTACTCAATACTTGGTAGGGGCTCCTTTTGCTTTA
>JAFVLL020016748.1:0-10139 GCA_021397915.2 Tor tambroides
TTGTGTACAGCCGTTACCGGGGAAACCACTGTTACTGCCGCTCCAGAAGCGCCTCCTGCTGGAGAGAATTAACCCGTCTCCAGAAACATGTTTTTGGTGTTGCTCACTCTGTGTTTTTGTTTTCTGCAGCAACTCTGAGCACTTTTCATATACTTTATCCTGGCTGAAGCACTTTTGTTTCAATCTATAAGAATCAGCCTATGTTAAAGTTTAGATATTAATATTATTAAGGTGAGCCTGAGAGTCTGATTTCACATTTTTTGTTTGTGCAGTTTGTTTTCTAAAATATTATATAGTTTTATAGGAGGAGGTTTCATAGACTTGGCAAATTCATTTTTCAGAAGTTTGTAGGTACAGGCATCTGTTGTGGGCATTCTTGGCAGTTTTTCTGAGGCTGTTTTTTAAATACTGTTCATATCGATATCAGAATTATGGAACTAGACGATAACAATGAGATACACACACACACACACACACACACACACACACACACACACACACACACACACACACACACACACTACAAACTATCCCCGCAGCATTTAGGCAGGCATTTCCAACTGATTCAAACAGGGCAATAACAAATCATCATTAAAAATGTGTAAAAATCAAGGAAATTTCTCTGGCATTTCTCTCCTTTTGCTATATCGAAAACGTACCGAACCGTGACACCACTGTGTCGTATTAAACCAAACCGTGAATTTTGTGAACCGTTACACCTCTAATTGTTTCTACAAATATTTATTTTCATTATAAATTTCACAGTGACCTTTTGTGGGAAGCTAGCTGGTTTTGTTTAGGTGGCCAATTCTGTGCCTCTAAATTTTGACTGAATTTGAAAATATCATGTGGTGCGACCACTGTTTTCTCCATTATAGATGTATGCCCCAGATTGGCTGTTTTTGTGCTTTTATATTCAATTGATGATTTATATACATAATACTCTTTTTTTTCTTTTTTTTTAGTATCATTTGGAATAGAGTTTTATCCAATTTGGGTATTTTTTTTTTTATATTTTAGACAGTTTGTTTAATCTTAAGTATGAAAAAAATAGAGCACTGTGAATTTGCAAGGATTTGTTGTGGAGTGAAGGGAGCTAAAATAGCCTAGCTATGTTTACAGTGTTTATTATAATGTTTGTAAGCATTTCGCTTCGGCATTAGGCCTATTTCTGAATGAAATAATAAAATGCGAAATGTTTTTTTTTTTTTTTTTCTCTCTAAAAAACAAATTTTTATATAGGCTATGCGTAGCATATTTTAACCATACGGCAAACCTTTTAAAATAATTTGATAAATTTTTGAAAAAAGTAAATAAATAAATGACTTTTTAAACCATTTAACTGATTGTATTAATCGGTCAGAATTCTTACTGGTTGGTTAACAGTTAACCGGTTAAAATGAACATCCCTAGTCAGATATGTGAATGTATGTTTATGTAGGCTATGTGTTGCTTAAATATAGACAGATTCTGATTTCTGTGAAAGATGCTCTTTGTCTCACTCTCACAAAACAGATTTAACATTCCACAAAACATTCCCAGGATTAATTGTTAACCCCAGGTTAATTATGAGCAGTGTGAAATCTGTTCATCATTCAAAAGGAGAAACTAAAACAAGTATATACGAGATATATGGCGATATACAAAATGTAAACAAAGCAGCGCTTGCACACCATTTTGAATATCAGTTATGTTGATAACTGTCTTCATTTTAAGTGGCTGATGTTGTTATGAACATTTGCTTGTTGGAATGCTCGGGTAAGATCATGTAACATCAGCACAGCTTCTGTCTGTGCCATCTTTCTTGCTCGTTTTCTTCACTTTCGCTTTAATTCTTGTGCATTGAGTCATTTGCTGAACTGAACGTTCAGTCAGAGTTCTCGCTCTCACCAATGGCCCTGACACCGATTCAACATGCAGAGTTAGGGAAAACATCCGCCAACATATGAAACAAACAAACAAAAAAACAAGCCCAAAAGGCACTCGCCAGACCAGCAAACTGCCTATCGCAAACGTTAGTAAATCACATTGCATGATTTATTTCAATATTCTCCACCCAAAAATGTTGCATCTGAAAGGGAAACTCCTACAAATGCATATGCAAAAAGATCAGCTGCAAAAATAACTGTCCACACCTTTTTATTGCTAATTTTTCATTGCGCGTCATTAGTAAATGCTGACAGTAGTTTAAGTCAAAAAAGGGTTTGCACTGGTGCAAGCTGTTGTCGGAGAGTGAATTTGTGTTGTCATTCAGCTGATCTGCTGTTTGTTTCATGCAGATATGTTTTATGTAGTATCGTTTCATAAAACTCAGGTCACTACCATTCTGTTTTTGCTTCAGATTTCGAAATTCTACAAACTAACTTAAAAACTGTTCATGCTGCATGTATTGTTGGATCGTGATTAAAATGCAGTGGTTGCCTCTAATTTTAAATGGAAAGAGCACAGGCAAAGCCTTAGTTTGTTCATATGAAGAGATTTCTTTTATCTGTTATAAAAGTTCAGTTCAGTTTAGTTTTGTTATTTGACACATTTCAATTTGACAAATAAATGTGCAGCATTTAGTCCATACAGTAATCAAATGGCAGCTTTTCATTTATAATTTGTCCTGAATCTCATTGTTAAAAAAAAAAAAAAAAAAAAAAAAGTGAGAAAATTGTATTGTGAAATCAGTATTGTGAACATTATTGCATCCTGAGTTGAGTGAGTCGTTACTAAACTTTGTATTTTGTTCTGCCGGAAAGCCAGGGTTGTTTACTTGATGATTGGATGAGCTCTTAAATAGGCAGGACTTTGCAACTAGTGGCCAATAATGAATACAGCTTTACAAAAGTACATTTGTAATCATAGCTTTCTCGCTTTTGAAAACTGCTAGTGCTTGAAAGTGCTGGAAATATGCTTGAATGTCACCCTGCTCAAAAATGTCAATTCTTTCATTTCTATCATTTACGCCCTCATGTCGTTCCAAACCCCTGTGAGTTTCTTACTGCTTTGTGTTCAAAAATGTGTTACACATGTGACATTCAAATACTGTATAAAATTTGTCTGAGCAATATTGGTATATTGTGAAGAAATATATCAGTTAAATGTTTAATACATTTTAATGAGAAGCTACGCAATATCGCGTTCATTATCGCAGATGAATCGCCTTCGATAATGAACGCGATATTGCGTAGCTTGTCAGTGATCTACGGCTCCGTGTATTAAACGCCGCTCCATTTGAAAACAGGTGATGGGGATTTACCGCTAATCAAGGAACCGGCTTTACTGACGAGATGCGCATGCATATCGCATGAGATATATCGCCCAGCCCTACTATGGTTACAGCGGTGTTAGTAGGGGTTCGTTCAAAAATTTTCGATACCGATACCTTGAGTTCGATACCGGTTCCTGAACGATACTTTTTTCGATACCAATTTTATGAAATCAGATTTAACAAGATTACATTATCTCAAAAAAACTTTGGTTTTACTTTTCAGCTTGTTGACATTTATACAGACTCAAAGCCTCATCTCCTGAGCCACTGCACAAAGGAACAAAATATATCCAACACAATAAATCAGTGCAAATAATTTTAATAAAGTTCAAATAGTTTTCAGTTTACACATCAGTTAGGCTACGTTTACACTAGTGCGTGTTCGTTTTAAAACGCATAGCTCAGACAGAATCATCATTTCTATTCATTTATTCTAGGTTGTTAAAGTCTTCAAGAAATTGAACATTTTTATCCACTTTCATAAGTGGGTGTTTTATTTTCTTTCACCATATGTTTTATTGTTATTAAATTCTGTGTTGTAGTATGTCTAATTATTTGAATGCATAAAAACAACTTAGTTTATTCAAATTTATTCTTAAAATAGCCTTATGAAATGTTTTATTTTTCCTCAGAAATTCTGTGTTCTGTATCTGGTTTTCAAATGAAGGCATAAAACATTAATTTCATTTATCTTTAAATTATTGAAAATCAAACTTTATTTATTTTGGCAAACAAAGGGGGTTTACTATTAAAATTAAAACATGGAAGAAATGTTGTGTGATCATTACTTAAAACTTTATTTTTTTAATAATTTTAATAGTAGCCTAGTAGTAGCAGTATGTACACTCTGCTGAACAATATTAATATATTTCTGCCGCAGTGTCTTCCAAGTTAAAGCGAACTTTTATTTTGACGGGTTGCCGTGAATACCTTTACAGTTCTGTGTGTATATGATATGATGCTAGTTTTACTCAAATCAAACGGTAAAATGCTCATGAAGTGACTCTCAGAGCAGGTCTGGAGATGTTGTTCATGTGTTTGTCCTCATTTAGTGAGACGGCAGACGCTGAAATCACCGCGAGCGTCACGCGCGCTTCAGTCTGTGTGTAGTAAATATATATAGAGAGCAGACTGCTCTGTACCCTTTCGAATCGCTCTCGCGGATGTCAAACACTGATCAATCTGCGCGTCACCGTTTCTAGTCGAACACACCTAGTGCTGCAGGCTGGCTCACTGACGTTGACGAGATTAACCCCTTAGGTATCGAAATTTGGTACCGAACGGCGAGACTTCTTTCGATACTCGATGGTATCGAGGCAATTCGGTCGGTGGCTAAAAAGCATCGAACTCGATACGCAGCCCTAGGTGTTAGTCATCCCAATTTCGAGAGTGAGTTCTGTTTTATACACTCATGAAACTGTAATGTTTGGGAATTCACTCCTGTATTTAAATGCAGTTTTTTTTCTCCTGAAACTTTATAGTGTGCCTATGACAACTGAAAAATGACTTCACTAATCCAGTATGTCCATTTCCCACATTAATGTAATGTTAGCTTATTCTTTTTTTTTTTTCTGCATTCCAGATTCGTTTTATTAATTAAATTACATTTGTCATTGAGATTTGGTTGACAGATGTAGTAAAATATTAGATAATTTTTTTTTAAGGTTGATATTCCTTTCAGTGCCTTCCGCACTCTGAAGATAGAAGGTCAGTTAGAGAGTATTCCATGAAGTTTATCCTGGTTGCATTTTTTTAATCTTAATTCTGTTTGTGTTGAAACGGTCAGTCTTCTGAATGAAAGCTGCTTGTGTTGTGATATCAGCACTGGGCAGGTGTTATAGTTTGACACAGTACTGTACAATGCCAGTCTCTGACTGATAGACAGAAACAAAGACCATAGATAAGGTAAGATTTAGGATCAAGTGCCTAAATGTCATTAAGAACATGGGAACTGTGGCAGACTATTCAGTTTGTTTTGGACACACGTGAATGGATTTATTCAGTGGGGAAAATGTGGGTTCAATCAGTCATTTTGATGTTAATAAGCACCATTATGTTGAATAACTTTTCAGTGCTTAAAGATGGATGACATGAGGATGTGTAAATCTATTCCATGAATCCCTCATTTCTTTAATTTACAATCTCATCAAGAATTTGGTAAAGCTATCCTGACATCATCACACAAATACTCTGCTGCTGTGGGATGTGTCATTATAAATAGACCTCAGGGAAAAATAATTATTTGAAAAGCTTTTATAGTCCATTACCATTATTAATGAGAGTTTTTATTGGGAATGGAACACTTCTCATTTTTCTATATTGAGGACTGATGGATGGCCATACTGTATCCAATGGTGAAAGCTTTGCGTATGGATATTAATGATGTTATTATGAGGTGTTCACCCTGTAATTTTACTGATTTTCTGAAGAAAGACATTTTCATGTGGCACTAGTCATCTGACAAAAGAACAAATGCTGCTCTGGTGAGGCTTTAGTAGGATTTGTGTTGGTGTTGGATTGAGGTCTGATTGGTTGGAATTGGCACTATAAATGCCATTCAGACTGGAGAACTAAAGTGGAAGCGCAAAGTGATGCCTGGAATGACAATACAGTGAAGTGCATGATGTGCTGTGCAATGTGCCATATGCATACTATTGGAATGAGAACAGTATTTTCATAGAATGTTGAATGTAAGTTCTTCACCCGAGTGTCAATGTGTTGTCACTGGAAGAGTGAATTCACAGCGCAAGTGCAGATTCTTACTAGAGCAGTAGAGTTCATTTGTGCATTGGTGTCTGTTTGTGTTTGTGTAGACGTTAGTTGCTATGTTTCTTATATAATTAATCTCATATAGGATGTGGTTGGTTGAATTAATTAACTGTTAATTAACCATGCTTCAGTTTACCAACATTCATTCACTCAAATTCTTTCACTGCAAATACAATTTATTGACTTTTTTCAAACAATTATATTGTTTAATTATTTTTTTTGAAATTCATTGATGTTATTAATCTATCAGTGTTAGTTTTTTTCATTGTATGTTTTCATTAAAATTGCTTGTCACAACTTCGAAAACATGCAGTGATATCTGGAAACACTTGACAGTAGATGTGTGTGTGTGTGTGTATATGTAGTTAAGCTCAAGATGTACAGCACTAAGCTGTCATGCATGACATTATAACGATAACACTACTGTGATATAATATTGTGAATTCTTTGTCTAGTTGCCCGTGTTATAGTGCAATATGGAAAGATTGCATCCACACTGTGAGTTACACGCAGTGTTGGGGGTAATGCGTTACAAGTAATGAGTTACGTAACCAGATTACTTTTCCAAGTAACTAGTAAGGTAACACATTAATTTTTATTTTACATGTAAAATCATGTTCATGTTACTTTGTTTTCCCATGTATTGCGTGACAGCTCTCCTGTCCGCATGTTGAGAGAAATCAGGAGTAAGTGCAGAGATGTTGTGTGTGTTACATGATGTTACTGTAGTTCTAGACTAATTGTCAGCATAAATTTACTCATCTCACTTGCACAAAAACAGATTCAGTATTCCTCAAAATGAATAAAAACAGTGAAATGCAAACTCAGAATATGACACAAACCTGCAATAATTAAATATATCCTTTATGTATTTAATCCCATTTTATTAACCAGTCTTTGCTGCTGACCTTCAGTGATCCAATTCAGCCACATTAATAGCATGGTTGTATCCTGTACTTCATGCAATCCAGAATGGCAGCACGGCTGAAAGGTTTGTTTGAGCTGTGCACTTTACTGTACAGAAGTGAGTTTACATTTCCTTCAGCCTGAGGCTTATTCCTTTCACTTTTGCTATGAACAGGTTTTACATCTGCCAAAAATAGAACTTTTTAAAGTAAAACTAAACAAGCAAGCTCAGCCCAGATGAGAAAAATTAATGCATGAAAATGAAAAAGTAAACTAACGCATTACTTTCAATACAGAGTAACTAAGTAACGCAATTAGTTACTTTTTTAGGGAGTAATGCAAAATCATAATGCATTAGCCTAGTTCCAACAGTCATCTATCGGAGCCGATTAATCGGCAAAACCGATACATCAATCGACCTCTAGTGTGTAGGCTATCCATTTAATCTCTTACAGGATGCATTTGGTTAACTAGGAAAACTAGCTAACCCCACTAGCAAAGCACTTCAGTTTACTGGTGTCCATTCATTTTTCAGCTTCGGGTAATGCAACTTAAAAGGAGGAAAAAGTTTAAATATAGATGCAAAAAAATAAAATAAAATATTGAAGGCATGATTCTATGAACAGGGAGCTCCTCACCATTCTTGCCGACAGTAAAATAAAATTTTAAGGAAGGACATTTTTTAGGAATCAGACAACACACTATGGAAGCATATGGGTAGCGTAATTCATTTTGAAATGTAATATGCAAAATGGCAGTGCAGTATGTAAAATGGCAATGTTTTTCTGTATTTAAATTTACATTTTCCCATACATATGTGCAATGTTTAGTGCAAAATGAAAATGAAAATTCAGTTATATAATTTACATTTGCCATTTCCTACACTAGTTTTAAAATGCATATTAAAAACATATTTTATGGCTTTATAAGTTGCAAAATTAAAATGAAAATGTATTACCCAAATTGATTAGATATGTTTAGCATGTCCAAGCAAAACTGTAGCAAAATTATCATTAATTGCTGTTTTTCCTAAATGCATATAGACTTGCAGGTCGGACACTTGGGATTGCATTTTCATCATAATACCACGTGATAATTGTAGCAAAATGCAGTGAGAATTTCCACAGATGCAGCAAAAGGGTAGCAAAATGGTGAATTAAATGTCTTTTAATTTTCTTAAATGCATTGAGACTTACACTTAAGACGTTTGGTTGTACTGTCTGTTTGCTTATGTGCATCGGAGTGTAAACGGTGAGAGATCTTGAGGCAGGTGAAAAGTGTTTGGTTAATGGTGAATACTGACCTATCGTACGTCCTGTTGCCGAGCCCCGCCTTGATGAGATGGTCGGGGGCGTGATCGCCTCTGAATGCATTTTCAAACCCATATTGACTTAAACTACATTATCGCGGGGTATTTGATGAAAATACAATTTAAACATCTTAAGTGTAAGTCTCAGTGCATTTAAGAAAAATAAAAGACATTTAAATCACCATTTTGCTACCCTTTTGCTGCATCTGTGGCTCAGAATGCATTCTGAAATTCTCACTGCGTTTTGCTACAATTATCACGTGGTATTTTGATGAAAATGCAATCCCAAGTGTCCGACCTGCAAGTCTATATGCATTTAGGAAAAACAGCATTTAAATGATAATTTTGCTACAGTTTTGCTTGGACATGCTAAACATGTCTAATCCATTTGGGTAATACATTTTCCTTTTAATTTTGCAACCTATAACGCGTTAAAATATGTTTTTAATGTGCATATTAAAACTAGTGTAGAAAATGGCAAATGTAAATCATATAATTGAATTTTCATTTTTATTTTGCACGAAACATTGCACATACGTATGGGAAAATGTTAAATTTTAAATACAGAAAAAACATTGCCATTTTACATACTGCATTGCCATTTTGCATATTACATTTCAAAATGAATTATGCTACCCATATGCTTGCATAACACACAGTGTGAACTGTAATGTATAATAGAGTGTCTCTTGAGTTAGTGTCAGAGGACTCCACCCTTCACAGCTAACTGTTTGTACTTTATCATAAAGAGTCAGACTTTTCTAACTGCTCAGCTTTAAGCTCACACACCCATTAAATAACATGGGCTGCACCTCTTTAGAGTGACCAGTGCCAGACTGCTCTCATGTTTTACACAGACTGTTTATTTTAAAGAGTCAAAATCTGCTAAAGGGCAATAAATGTAACAAATCATGTAAAAATCTAGGCTATCATTGTTATTGGAAAATTAAACAACATTTTATCAAACTGTGATACATTATGCATTATAAAAATGTCCATCAAATATCATACAGCTTCCTGTTTTCGAACCAACACGTTGAACGATGTTTAATAACATGGCAAACTTTTTCAGTTGGATTGGTATTTATTAGGGGTGTAACGATACACGTATTCGGATTGAACCGTTCGGTACGAGACTTTCGGTTCGGTACGCGTTACAAACCGAACGATTCGTTGGGCTATTACAGCATATTATCCTAGTAGGTTAGACTAGTGAGAGTGCGCATAGACAGTGTGTTCTTCCACTGCATGATTCAGTCTGTTAAAATACATTTAGAATGATCACAGAATACAAGATATAGGGGCAGAAAATGTATATATTTACATAATTTCATATAGTTAACCAATATCACAGAAGAGTGCCGTTTTTTTTCTCTCCAGAAATCATCATGATTACAAATGATTTCACAACGGTTCAACAAGCAAGAATGTCATAGCACTGTTTTGCGTCTCTGAGCAATGGCGGTATTTTGTTCCTGAATGAATCGCCCGTTTAAATGATTTGGTTCAATTGCAATGACTCACTTCTTAACAGTGACTTGCTGCCACTAGGGATGCAGCGATTAACCGGTTTCTCGATTAACCGCGCTTTAAAATGTCACGGTTAATTAATTGTAAAGGCTCTGCTACACCGAGTATTTCTGTTGCACAGAACGGAACAGTTCCAACTTGTGCAAAACGAAAACAAAGTTACACTAGCGGACGGTACACCAGCTTAAAATGTCGTTCTTATCAGAGACACTACACGCATTAACTATGACAGTGGGACCAAACAGTGAAGCCTTATTTCCACCAGAATTGAGATAAATGACTGAAGTCGATAGTGTGGGAGCATTTCGGGTACATCAAGAATGACCAGAGTGTCATTTAAATATTGCCGTAAAAACTGCTGCTAAAGCG
>JAFVLL020016749.1:0-10336 GCA_021397915.2 Tor tambroides
GCGAACAGGGTGCGCAGAGGTATGCAAATACATACGTTGACAGGCAGGTAGGAGAGAAAATTAAAACGCTCAGACCGAGGGTTTTGATTGGGCGAACATTTCTTGGTCCTACACCTTCCACAGAATATATAAATACAGATAAATACATTTAGACCACTTAACTTAATGATTGCTATCAGGATATGAAGAGACTTTCAACCAGAATAACAAAAAATGTTTCTGAAGACAATCACCTATGATACCTTTAACTCAGTTTAAGTTGGTCTGTGCTTTCATTAAACATAAAATAATGTTGAACTCTAAAGCACCTATAATAACAAATATTTAAGATATTTATGATAATATAAACCAAGTATGTTGTTAATGGACCCTCACCACCAGACTTGACATTGTTAGTTAATGCTTTTATTATGTTAAGTTCCTCATACTAAATGGCCTAAAAATTGACTTTTGAATTTTTGTCAAACATTAAATTCAAGCAACTTTAAAATGAAGTTTGTCTGACAAAATTACTTTTTAGTGTTGTTTGTATACTGTAAAAAAAAAGAAAAGAAAAAGTAAACATTTCTATTTTTTTCTTTCATTGAAAAATAATATAAAAATGCTTTAGTTTTAAAAACTTTAATTCTATTATAAAATTATATATTTTAAAGGGTGATACAGTACATGGTAAAAACTTACTGTAAAATATTTTAAAATTGCAAAAACAAACCTTTTTACTGTAGTTAATTGTATTGCATTATTTTTGTTTGTTTTTTTACAAGAAAATACTATTTCAGTCTTTCTACTTCAAAATTTCATTTTTAAGTCAGTGTTACTTGCCATTTTATTGTAATTAATTGTGAATTTTCATAGCAATTTCTGAGTGAAAATGGTTTCTACACCTATTTTTGTATTTGTTCTCAATTTGAAACAATTTTCACTCAGAATTTGCCAATAAATTTCACAAATTATTACAATCTGCCAGCAACACATTGAATAAAATATGAAATTTTGAGGCAGAAAGACTGAAATTTTTTTTGCTTGTAAAGCGTACTCCAATTGTCTTTGTTTATTGACTTGTACAGTGTTGTTTTGCTAATTCCAAATTATGCACGAAGTACTCAATTTTTAGAGTTTTAGGTTTTTGAATCACAAAAGATGAGACTATATAAAGCCTAAGCACTGAACTCTAAATGTCTCATTTGTACATGCTGAGAGACACGACCTCACTTTACACCGGGTGAGTGATGAGCCGTATAGAGACGTCCTCATCCATTTTTAATCGATTCAGTGTAGTCGCATGTGAGACGTGAGGTCAGTGGAGCTGGGTCAAGGCGCTTTCACACACGCAGACATGCAACTCAGACATCAGGATACCACAGGCAACCTGCATTTCATTAGCACTCCCAAATCTGCGGCTCTTTCCCCTTGTGTGGCATGTAAATTTAGGATCCTCAAATTTGCAAATCACCTCTCTCCAAGTGATTGTGGGTAATTTAAGGAAATGTGCCAATCGATCTAAGAGGAGGTATTTTTAGGTGGCAGTCCCACTGAAGAACAGGGGGGTCTCTCTCTCCCTTCGTCTCTCTGGCAGCTTCTCATTTATATTCACGCTTCTCTGTAGGACGCAATGGCTCCTTGTGGATGTCACTCTGTGCCACTTTAACAGATGAGTATATATCTGCAATGAGCTATGGCGCTAAAGCACTCAAACAGATGTAGAGCCGGCATTTTAATTTCCTCACACACACGTACAGACGTGCACACCTCGCGCACATACATCACACGAGGAGGCAGAAATACGTGCCGTTCACGCAAGAGATATGGACGCAAACAGACTTATTGCTGTAAGGCATAAATCTGAGGCTCGTCATACATGGACAGGCCTGTTTTGCTCTTATCTTATGAACTCCGCCGAATATATTGCCTGCTTTTTTAGATCTGATTTTTATGTGGAAATGTGTCATGTTTGTGGTGGTTTCAGTGTAATGGCTGTGCTCTCAGTCTAAATAGATTGGAGCTGCCATATCATATTTGCAGCTTTCTGAGCCTGTAAATGCATACTGTATGTTATGGTGGAGACTCGGGCTGGTTGTCACACTCCAGTTAATACTTTATTTTTAAGTAAGACTCTGTATAGATGCGTATATGTTGAAGAATCTACCTGTGTTATATTGTTGAAAAACATCACAATAATCCAAAAGTATTTCATATAGTAATGCTGAAATTTAGCATCAATTGCTCACCAATGGATCCTTTGAAGTGAATGGGTGCCGTCAGATTGAGAGTCTAAACAGCTGATAAAAATATCACAATAATCCACAAGTAAGCCACACCACTCCAGTCCATCAACTAATGTCTTGTGAATTGAAAAGCTGCGTGTTTGTAAGAAACAAATTCATCATTGAAGTGTCACTTCTGGATAAAATGTGAGTCCTTTATCCATAATATTGCTTTCTCCAGTGAAAAAGTCGTCTCGTCTGAACCAGGAGAGAAATATGCACAGATATCCAAAACAGCTTTAAACAATCATGTTGGTGGATTTTAAAGTGAAAGGCCAGCAGGGGATGTACTTTTTCACTGGATTATGGAGTTGTATTTTGGGCAGAAATTATGGTTTAAAGTTCAAACGGTTTAATGATGGATTTGTTTCTTAAAAACATGCAGCTTCACAAACTTCACAAGATGTTAATTGATGGTCTGGAGTGGTGTGGATTACTTGTGGATTATTGTGATGTTTTTATCAGCTGTTTAGACTCTCATTCTGATGGCACCCATTCACTGCAGAGGATCCATTGGTGAGCAAGTGATATAATGCTAAATTTCTTCAAATCTGTTTTGATGAAGAAACAAACTCATCTATATATTGCACAGCCTTATGTTGAGCAAATTTTTCATTTCGTTCCTTTACAATTTACAATGGATTATAGTTTCCACAGTTATAATGCATTATGTGTCTCATATCTGGTTATAACCACAGATAGGCGTAGGTTTCTCCACATTCTCTATTTTTGGCTTAAGCTATAATGAATATTTGTTCTGTGCAATAGAAGAAGAGTAGAAATGGTGGTAATTATCTTGATTATTGATTCTATTAGAGCCAAATAGTTCCAGCAGTTGCTCATCAAGACAATAATTTCCTTTGTTTAATGTTGTCATGTTATTTTCAATGCTTTATTTCTGATCATTTGCAATACTAATAAACCACAAGCTTGATGTTGATAATACTGATACTGAGTAATACTGATGTTAATCAAAATGCTAATATATCATGCACAAAAAGATGTGAGTTTAGTGACTCTATGCTAAAAATGGAGAATGTTGTGATTGGGAGCTACTTTAATATTATGATGCAATCAAAGGTGGGAGTTTAAGTTTAAGAACTTCTGATTTATGGATTAAAACTCATTTTAGCTCGAGTGTAACAGAGACCCTCTCCTTGATGAACATCCCTAATATTGAGGCAAAAAAAAAACAAACAAAAAAAAACTATTCAGCACTCTGGACTATGTATTCTATGAAACATCTTAATGGCCTGGATCACTCATGAGAGACGACTGGAGAGCTTAATTTAATCCTGGAAATGCAATTAATATTCTACATACTTGTGTAATTATTAGAGCACTAAAATGCAAATATAACAGAAAGGCAAGCCACACACCTCCAATCCAACCCATTTCACCAAAAGCCAAAGGCATCATCTATAGAGCTTGTTTGGAGTTCACGAAAAAGCAGAAATGGACAAGTACACATCCTTTTCTCACAGAATGCTCTCAATGGTGTTGTAAAAAAACTGGATCACAAAGAAAGAAAAAAACACTCAAGAATCTCTCTCTATCCACTGACCAGCCAAAGGCACACAACTATTTTTCCCTCTCCCTGAACGCAATCATTTCAGAATTGATTTTCATGGCTGAGGGAGAAATAATGGGAATTCTTCTAATGTAGAAAATGTATGTGTTCCTTTTGGTTAACCAGTACAAACCATATTTCAGTCTTGTCAGAGAGGCAAGAGAAGAAATCTCTCATCCCGAGCTGGGGCTTTTTCCCCTTTGGTATGAGACAACTCATCATTTTCCCAAATCAATCATATCAACTCTTGGAGCAGAAAAAGAGCCAGCGCTTTTACAGATGCTCCACCTTCATATGTAGGTCAGCATAAAACAGTGATGGTATCAGATGATGATGATACCATGGTATTCTGCTTTATATCATGGAACTGACATGGTAATCCCATGGTATTATTAAGGTATATTTAAAAAAAAAAAAAAACATCCAAGTGTCTTCAAAGTACCACAAGATGCAAGAGAGACATGATGCAAATCCCCACTGTCATGTTGTCATATCAAAACCTGTTCGGCCCTCAACAGTGTTGCAAAAACGTCATTTACTTCAGATATGCAATGTTTATTCTAGTAAATTTGCTACATAGAGATACATTGCAGAAATAAGTATGTTTCAGTCTTTTTATCTGAGATTATTGATCAAATACTGTCTACTGTGAATACAATCTAGGTTTCATTATTGAACTATCAACTCACTGGTCTATTATCAATGGATAGGTGTCATAGGTTATTAATGATCAATCTTTTGAGTGAATGAGACTATTGATTGGTGTTAGAAACTGATACTTGTGGGTTTTCCAGGTTCCTTTATTATTTAGCTTCAGCCTAAAGCAGAAAAGTGTACCAACTTTTATTCATTTGTACATAGACAGTAATGTACAGTATGTTCTGCCAAAACTTTAGTTTTTTTTGTTTTGTTTTGTTTTGTTTTGTTTTTTCTTCTTCAGAAAAAAAAAAAAAAAAATTCTGAAGAATGTTTGTTTCACACAATGGATGTCAGCAGGGTCCAAAACAACAATGCACCCTATTGACTTTTATTGTATGGACAAACTGAGATGTTTTTTTTTTTTTTTTTTTTTTTTTTTGATAGAAGCCATATAGGTGTGAAATGACATGAGGGTGAGGAAATTAACATTTTCATTTTTGCCTAACCTTAAGGGGTAAGACACACAGGCTTGACTGCTAACCTGTATATAAAACTACTAATTAACTGTGACATTAAGTTGCTCTTTACATTTCATTACATACATTGTCATTGCCTCGGGCTGTTTGTCAAAGAAAATCTAGGCCCAGAAGCAGCATATCTCGTGTTGATCACATTTCAAAGCATAAGCACTTCTGCTACCTCAGCTTTTGGCTCATGATCTCCAAATGATATTATCCCTGAGGCACTATAGGATGACATAAAAATATGCCATAATTTGCACACGATCAACAATTAAAGTGCAATTTTTTAATCAGCAGAATGTGTTATTGTGTTTACTGACACCAGGGACTTCAGCATTCCTTAGCGCTCCAATTAGCATTCGGTTTGCTTTTCTAAGTGCAAACACACGCTAGCCCTTCATCATTTTCTGGACCTTTTATTGAGAAATAGAAAATTCCAACTCAGGCTCATGAGGAAAATGTGCCTGTGGCAACATTTCTGCAAAATTATATTGCGTTGCATCTTGCACGTTTCATGGAACGTCTAGTGAGTGGTGCTAAAAGCGCGTTCAGATTTATCTGAAACAGATGAACAAAATCTGGCAACATTTAATGATGTTGGTTGTTGTACATATCGTAGCGGTTCAGGAATGAAATGTCCAACAGGTGGCTCTAAAAGATTAACACATGTTTGAAAATGTACCACCTACAATAAACCCAACCCTAAACCTAACCAACTGTGCTAACAAAAGCAAACGTGAGATGAAAACATGTTTATTTACCATGCTGTTTTAGCTTGCTTCTACCCTAACATGGGACTGCATTGCTGCACCAGGTGTGCTACCGAGCAAGTTTACTTCATCAGAAAAGCCAGACATATGGAGCTGGTTATGTGATGCAAATGTTAAAATGTTTTAGTTTACAAATCATGCACTATGGTAAAAGTGTTCTGAGGTCATAACTAGTGTTCATTTTGTTAATGAAATCTATGACGAAGAATATTCATTGACAACCTTTTTTCCATGACTAAGACAAGATGAAGACCAGACAACACAGACATCATAAAACTGTGACTATATCAGCATGCAATATCATTGACGAAAAGGAGAGACTAAAATGTAGTTCAAAAAATAAAAAATATATAATCAAAATTTCTCTATAATTTCTTCAACAAAAAAAAGGAGAAAAAAAATTTAAAATATCCCTAAAGCATTATTGTCACGGATCTGTCTGTTATTCCCCTATCACGACGCACGCCTGCACCTGATATCACCAAATTACTAATTGAACGCACCTGCACGCCATCAGCACTTCGTCAATGCGCACTAGAAAAGAACACGCCTCACAACACCTCAGTGTCTGGTCTCGTTTATGCTACACTTTTATGGATAATGTTTATATGAAGTGGACTGCTTATGATATCACAGTGACTTACCTGCTAATTACCTCTTTGTGTACTTACCTCCAGTGTTGTTTCTCCTGAGGACCCCAGTCTGTCTGCTCCAGTGATCAGTTCCAGAAGTCTGCTACTCTGCCTGTGTGAGGTGTGTGCTCTGATCCAAGTTCCTAGTATTTCTGTCAAGACAAAGATCTCGTATCATCCTCTCATCGAACGTCAGCTGAACAACTGGATTATAAACTCACCATTTTCAGTCATCATTGCTCTGCTGATCCTAAAATAAACATCTGTTGTTAAAATTATTCTCTGTTTGAGTCTGCTTCCCGTAACAATTATAGGATGACATAAAACTGTTATAATTTGCACACACTTAACAGTTATACAGAATGTGTTACTTTGTTTACTGATGCCAGGGACTTCAGCATTCCTTTAGCAATCCAATTAGTGTTTGCTTTGCTTTTCTAGGTACAAGCACACATTAGCCTTTCATTTTCTGGATCTTTTATTGAGCAATAAAAAAATAATCCAACTTGGACTACACTGAGTGATGCTAAAGCATATTCATTTTTACCCAAAACACACATACATGAATCTTGCAATGTTTTATTACATTGGTTGTTGTACGTATCATGGCAATTCGAAATATTATGGTGAGTGCTAAAAGGTTAATGCTCTATCGTGTTTGAAAATAATGGGACATTAATCATATACCCTAAACTCAATCGTGTGAACAAAAGCAAATGTTAAAATTTAAAATCCTTTTGCCGACGCAACCATGTCATTTTAGCTTGCTTCTACAAGTCTTTGAGATCTTTTATATCGTAACTCGTGTTTCACGGGACTCAAACCTGATTGCTCTGCTATGCTGTACCAGGTGTGTTACCGAGCAAGTTTACTATGTTAGAAAAGCCATATATGAAGGTGTTTATGTGATGAAAACCTCAAAATGTGTTAGTTCACAAATTATTCAGTATGATAAAAGTGTTTTGAGATCACAACTTAATATTGCGCAAGAAAACCTCTGAAAATCTGTGTGAAATGGAATAGAAATTGTTGGTGTTTTACTGTCACTAGCGTTCATGTCAGCTGGAAACTGCAGTGAATTGTATGTGTAGGTAAGTTTTTGAGATTTTGCAAAACTGTAGGCATAGTCCAATGAGCCTATATTTTAAAACTCAGCATTGGCCACAAAAATGGTTAAAACGAGGTACAGCAGAGAAAACGCTAAAGAGCCCTTTCCAACAGCCCAATGACAGATTGAGGGAAGCAGTGACTGAATCTGAGAGGGAGGGGAAATGAGACGTTGTTGGCATCAGGGCGCCAAGTTGGATGACAACTGCGCCCTTTATCTGACAAGCGCCCCAAAAATCCCTTTTGGATTTAAAATGGGAGCCGTTATCAAATTGTGAAAAGCTGTAGTCTGAAAATATATCATATACAAGCAGCGAGCTGCTAAAAGGACACAGATGCTAGGCCCTGTCTGCTTCTTTCTCCCTCCACTTATTTTTACTTCATCTTGAGTGTTGGAAAAATATCACAACGGTTCACGAGTATAACCCCGAAAGGTTACTGCCACAGTTATTCTTTCTTAAAGTCTTCTGCAAAACTTCTGAAATGTATGTGCTCAGCCTCCGAGCCGATACTGACAAGTGACAGCTGCCATAATTGTTCAGCTCCTCTGAGATAGTTCTTTAAGCTAGCATATTTGGGTAACAGTCTTATCTTCACCATGTCTTGAAGTCTAATAGCCTCTTGCATTTGCTTTTCCTTATTGAGAGGCTGGAAGCTTACTGCCTTTGAGCTGTCAGGGTTGTCCTCCTTTCAGAAGTTCAAAAGTTCAGTGAGTTGTTGGAGATCAATACAGCGCTCCGAGCTAGTAAATAAATGCAGACCACGGTTATTATATAGCCTCCATTAGATAATATTCAAAAGAGCAAAATCATTCAACTGCCCCAAATAGATATCTCTGTTGTTGAGTTAAAAAAAAAAAAAAAAGATTTGCCACACAAAAGCCCAATTTTGCTTACCACAATGGCGAGGAACGTCTGCTGCCAGTACTAAAACATTTATTTTCTCGCGACAGGCTTTTTGTTGTTCGGGGGCTCATGAGGCACAGCGTGGAAACCGAATGCTGCCTCATCTAAATTTCAAATTGAGATCAATTATTCATTTATGACTAATGCTGACTAATTATGGCCTCTTTTCTTGCCAAGGTTTGAAAATAAGGAATGTGAAAATATTGCTGTTGACTCTTAAACGTGTAAGGAAATTCTGCACTCTGAACTCTGACTGCTGAACAAACACACTGCTTTTACTTTACACGCCTTACCTAGTGAAAACAACATATGTTCTGGACACAAATAAAAACAAGGCTGTGTCAGACACGTAAGAGCTGTTGGCTCTTAAGGACCCAAGTTTGAATCTCATCTGATTCCCCTGCTTTCCTGTAAAATGAAGGCAATATTTTTAAAATTGTTGATTTTTATTATTTATTTTTTTTTTTTTTATAGCTCAGTCAAGTTAGCTTTATTTCTGTAGCACTTTAGACAATACAGATTGAAAAATAGCTAACTGTGGAACAGTTAAGCTTTAAAAGACAGTGTTGTCATTATTCAGCTCAAGTCAGTTCAATGTTGGTTCAATTTAGAATCAATGAATCACATTCTAATCAAGATTGCGATTTCTGTTTCTCTCGATTTAAGCATAATCATTTGAGATATTTTCCTACTGGTTATTTATCATGAAAACGTTTCATTTTCATTTGGCATTTGCATTATCTTGCATTGACAATAAGCCTTTGCAAGCTGTCATGGCTGTGGTTGCAAGATGTCAAGAGTTTAAATCCCCCAATCAGAGCTGTTTTTATTAAATTGATCTATTTTCTGCCAAGTGGTTACTTTGGGTATATTTACACAACAATGACATACTACAAAACCGGAAAGTTTTTCCTTTCCATTTTTGAAATGTTTTGCAAACAGACGGCAGTGATGTTGAAACAATCCTCGTTCACACAGAGATCCACAAAAACAACTAAAAATGCTGCCAGGCCAGTAGTTGGCGATGTCACTTTGTAAAGAAACTTGCGCATGCCTATACTAGGGGTGACCCTGAATAGTCGAAGATTCTATGCTCCGATAGGAGGAGCATGATTTGACTACCAATCTCACAGTCGAATATTCGCAGGGTGTTATGATCATGGCATTTTAGCTATATGGGGGTGCTCAAATGTCTAATTTCTGCACGTTGTTGCGTGAAGAACGCATCCACAAACATCAGTAGGCTAATTATGACTGTTGAATGTCTGCCTTGACTCTTGGTAATGTATTTTGCCCCCACCCCCAAACATATGATTCGACTATCAGTCGACTATCGGCAAGATTCGAAAATTCAGATTCGACTATGTAAATCCTTAGTCAGGGACACCCCTACTGAACACACAATATGCATGTGCATGATGTCACCGTTTTCACAAATTTGCGTTTTTGTAGTTTACACAGAGACGATAACAACCCAGGCTCATGAAAATATGTGCCTCTACATACATTTCTGCAACACCGTAATTACATACCTTAATGCATGTTTTGCGGCAGTTTCAAAGTGAAATGTCCAGAGAGTGGCGCTAAAACACGTTTGTAAGGATGAAAGAACCCCAGATACTTTGATCTCCTGAGAAACAGACAATACAAACATGCACGGGCATCTTCGAGACACCCCACAGAGTGGAGGTGCAGGAAACTTCCTTCCCTTCTGTCCATTTGTTTCTTCTTAAATCCCCTCACCCATCCTTCCTTCTACTCAGTCAGCTCAAAATGGTCAATAGTAGAATGTAATGTTCTACATTAATGCAAGTGATATTCACAGTCATGTTTGGTATCATTTGAATTGTCTCAGGGCGACTGGTACAATGGTCTCATTCTTATAAGAAGTAAACTAAAAGGTAATACAGATCCTAAGAGTTTAGAGA
>JAFVLL020016751.1:0-48749 GCA_021397915.2 Tor tambroides
TTGCCAGCAATCTGCCTGGGAACATAATCATTTTAGAAACATTTGATGATAATGAGCTTTTAAAAAGGTATCGCCTTTGGTTTTGGAGGTTATCCCAACTCCAAATTTTTGATTATATCCTTGTTTTCATTAACCAGTTGGGCAAGCAACAGCTGTTCTCGCGTCCAGTTTGGTCTTCTTTTATGTTTGCATGTCTTACTATCAGCCATGATTATTCTACTCTGTTAATTAAAAGGCTGTTTATTTGCATATTCACTAATTGTTTACGAGAAGCATACATGTAAGAGGCTGACAATTAGCTGAATATATACTTATTTAATTAGTGACACTTAGCCTGCATTTTAAAATCTTTATTTGAATGTGTGCAATTAATATTTTTATTTTTAAACCTTTATTTGAATATGGCAACATAATATCGTGCTCTACAATATTTCTATGAATAAATCTCTGACAGAGACCCCTCCCCTCCCCTATCAACCAATCACTGTGTGCATATAATAAGCATGCTGACATCATCCATAGCAACGAGGTCAACCCCGCCCTTACTCTTAACTTAGAACTTCTCTCTTTTCCTTAGTAAAAGTTTGTCTCAGCAGCTTTGTGAATAGGTTTTAAGAGAAAACTCTTAGCTAAAAACTGCTATTTAGGAGAACTCTTAGTGGTAAGATAAAATGTTTTGTGAATACGGGCCCTGATTTACAAATAGTTGTATCTTAGCCAAACAAACCATACCTCAATGGAAAGCTTATTTATTCAGCTTTCAGATGATGTATAAATCTCAATTTCAAAATCAAAGAACCTTATGACTGGTTTTGTGGTCCAGGGTCACAAATGTGCCATGTAGCCATGCACACATTAAATAAGCTCATAATCATTTTAAAAAATCAATTCAGGTATTTGGACTGAATTGATGAAGTTGTACTTTACAGTCGCAAGTGTGTCTGCATCCTCCACAATCTAGCACAACATAGACAAAGACAATGCATTCACTTCATTCTTAGTGAACTCCTGCTTTGGTGTTTAGTCTCAGGTTGGACAAAATTCAAAATCAGGATTTTGCCCATTTTCTCGGTACTTTGCTCATGTTGCCGTCATGTCTTTGAGATTTTGAAATGATGCATTGCTGTTCCTTCAAGGTAGCTGGTATTTGCAATTTCTTCTGAAAAGATTGCTTTAAAGAAAAAATAAAGTAAATAAAACTGGTTAGTGGAATTTAGTTGACATTTTTGTGCATCTTTCTCTCTCTGAAGAAAAAAGGTACAAAAGCTATTGGGGAGGTGCCCTTTCAAAAGGTACATCTTTGTACCTTATTTACCCCTAAAAGGTGCATATTAGTACCTTAAATATACATATTAGTACTAGAAGTGCATATTAGAACCTTTTGAAAGGCTACTGCCCCAGTGTCAGCTTAGCGTTGAGCAAAGATCAAATCAAGTACTTCTGGGGGGTCCTTCAACAGCCATTGAGATGAATGCTAACGGATAACTTTCTCCAGGTATAATAGAAGCCTTTGATGCTAACCAGCCAAACCTTGACTCCTTGTATGGAAGAAAGCAGGAAGAGCAGACGTCTTCCTGATTTGAGCATGCAGTCTTCATTAAAAAAAAACATAAAGAGCTGACAGAAAGTGTGCAAAACGTGAAAATAGACAGATGTGACAGACAGATCCGGATCAGTGGATTTGAGCAGCGTCTTAATTGAATACAGCGGAAAGAGCAGACAAGCTCATCATCAGAACATGCAGTCTTCATTAAATCAGTAAAAACAAGAGCGGATTTCCTCAGAATAATGAAATGAGCATCTAATGAAATCATACGGCACTTTAAATGATTCTTAAATCTTTCATTGATATGTCTAATTGGTTTGACTTGCCAGGGGAAGTTCTCAAAAAATCAGTTGGTGCAGATTTGAACAGGCTTTTGGGCTTTGGCTTGGCTGTCTTTCATTAATGTGCCATATTTTCACAAGGGCTTCCAAGTGGTTGCCATGTGTCCGAGACTCAGACTTTTCATGCTAATGAACCCTGAATACATTATTGAATCTGAACAATGCATAGGTCTGCCCATAATTTCTTCTCTTTTCTAAAGACATTGTGAGTTGTGAATGACTGTAGAAAAGTCACCTTGTGTTTGCCAGGGTGTATTGACTTCCTAATTTTGATTAATTTCTGATTCATTTGGGTGGATTTCAGTTATACTGTCCAGTTGTCTTGCATACAGAATACATTCCCATGCTGTAAATTGTATAGGGAACCTCTTAACTTGATACATTGCACAAATAATACATTAAAAATAGTGCTGTCAAATGATTAATCGCGATTAATCGCATAATTTATATTATATTTAAATATATTTAATTTATAAGCAACATATTTTTCTCAAATATCTACATGTATGTGTGTATTTATATATACATAATAAATATACACAGTACACACACATATATTATGCAAACAAAAACTTTTATTTTGGATGCGATTAATCGTTTGACAACACTAACAAAAAGACCTAACCTGCAGTTCAAATGCTATTTGTTTTATCAGATATAATAAGCATAACCAACCAATAAACATAACTCGTCTGTGACCAACTTAATTGATCTTTATTTAAATTAATTTAACCTTAAATTAGATTTGCATTAAAATTACATTGCAATGTGTATAATTATTATAAAATCATATATAATAAACTCATGAAAAATCTATATATTGACTTTGACAAATTGACAAGTTTATTAAGTGAAATATCCTTTTGACTGACAGTAACAGTGTTTTTTTTTTTTTTTTGAATGATTCAAGAACAGGTTCATATAAATCACAGGTTCATATAAATCATTTTCATATCCAATCATTTCCTGAATGGAATTATCGTATGGTTTCGCTGTATGTTTTTGAAACACTAAAAAGAACTGCTTTAAAAGAGTAATTTGTTCGTGAATTGGACTGCATGGTTTGCACTGTATGTTTTTGATTCAGTGTAAAGAATCAGTTCGTAAGAATCATTTGTTCAGGAATCAGATTACACTGGTTGAGCTGTATGTTACTGAGTTTAATTTTCGTGAACAACTCAGCTGAAAATGCACGTTTTCTTGCCATTATTTCATGGCACATATCCTTTTATCTCATCCCAGTCAATTCAGACTGCATATTATTCCCTTGAGACTGTAAATTCAGCAATTTGTTTTGATTCAGTTTAGTCTTGATTGACAGGCAGCGCAGTTCATTCCAGCTGGCCCGTATTTACGTCATTGCCAGAATGTCAAGGTCACTATCAGGCCTCAGTTGCTCCTTGTTTGGACTATTTTTAATTGATTGTCGGGATCAAGATACGGCATGTTTCAACCACTGCAAGCAAGAATCTCGTTTCTAATTTTAGCGTTTTGCGATGTTGATTCTCCTCTGCGGCTTGAGACTGCACTCGGTTAAACATCAGGGCGTTAAACTCTTGTCACGCTTACTGGTGCTTGAAATGAGCGTGGATCGTCATCTCCAGGGTTGGAGGGATGTATCTGGAACAGTCACGAAATGGATTATGAAGTCTGAGACCCCATAGCCGTCAGTCCCTGAGGGAGATTAAAAGATCCAAAGGTGGCAGCCCGGACAGGAATCTGACACAGAAGGGGGGTCTGTGCTGGTTGTCGCAGCATGAGATGTTAGGAATTAACGTACGCCGTGACGTTACGAACATCCTCCTCTTCCTACTGGGTATCAGTTCTTTGACTGCTTCTCCAGTGACTGACAGACAGTGTAGCACCTGGTGTAAATATATAAATGAGCTCAGTTTAGTATGTAGTGCCTGTGGTTGCTGACAGCTATAGGGGGATAGAAATATGTGAAGCACTCGCTGGATTTAACACTGACTGCATGTAACGAAAGAATAAACAGGCTTTTATGTGATTTCTGAACGGTTCCAACATCACTTCCCATTCTTTATCACAAGTGATACCTAAATAAATTGTTCTTAGCATATAATATCTGTGCAATGAATATGAGCACCATCCTGATCTGTAGTGGAAAGGCATTGATAATAGAATAAAATCTTAAATCTAAAAATGTGTCAGGAATAACATACTATTCTTATGATTGCTGCAGAATATAATATGTATTTTGTGAAAACTGTGCAGATATTATGTATGCCTAGAAAATATTTGCTAAATTGTGCAATATGCAGCGGATGCAATACTGCAAGACTTCTTTTTTTTTTTTAAACAAAATATTGAATATATTTATTTCATCCTGATCATAGCCTACTAATACCTTTTTATTAGAAAAAGGAAAAACAAAACAACAAAAAATACACCATGTTTGCATTACATGTGTTGTTTTTCAATGACCACATTGAAGTGTTTTTTTTTTTTTTTTTTTTGGCTGTCTTGCTCACTTTACAGGATTATTTGTCTACTGAGTAACATGTCAGATGAAATACAAAGAGCTTTAGGGTTTGAAATGCTTGTTTCTCCAAAAACCGCAGTCCTATTGCCACCCACTCTGTCTTAAGATCTCTCAGATTACAACAGGCCAATTGTTAAGTTACTCACAGCGAAAATGTTAATAAATGAAGCACTGGCAGTTTGTTAGTCATTTTTTAAAATAGTACTCCGTCATAGTAACAGTTTGGTAAACCATTCAAGCATTTTTCTCAATTGAAAGACACATTTAAAGACTTGCCACAGGGCCAGATGTCATAAACAACTGCTAAACTTTTGTTCAGATGGATTTGATTCCTAACTCACAAAATGAAATGATCAACTGATTATTTCTGCATGAGCAGAGTTGATTATCTGATTTTCTGCTGAATTTGCCTAATGCTAAAAGGCATTATGGGATTGTATGTAAGCTGTAACGGGACTGTAAATGCTGCTCAATGCCCTGCAGGCCTTGTGAATCCACCAGTCCGGTCGTTTTGACACTGATAAGCTCATACCGCACAGATTGGTGCATCCTGTCTCCTCGCGTGTGATCAGAAAGCACTTTTAACATCCAGGAAAACAGTCTTTCGTGAGCAGTGCGTTTATAGGCTACCAAGGTAAGTGTGAGAGGGAAAGTGTTGTGTGCGATCCACTGTTTGCATGCATCCACTACATGCACGCAGAGACGAGGACTATATTGAGATGTTTCTCTCTGTGTTGATAATTGCCACTTGGTGTGGTAGTTAGATAAAGAATGTGTGGAATGCTGGACTAAAACACTCAGACCACCTAGTTAGTTTCAATTTTATAGTTTGTTACTTTATATTTAAATCTTTTATGCATCTTAGTGATTTACAGAAATGCATTTTTTAACAATAAATTAAATAATCAAATTCATTTAATAAACATCCAAATAAAACTGAGTCATTTACAATCATTTAAATTGTACGTTTTTATATCAACTTTTTGATGAGATCTTTCTCTCCAATTCATTGTTGAAATATAAACATTTAAATGATGGCTGCATAAAAAATTGTTTTAATGACATATTTATTCAAAAATAAATGAACACATCACTAAAATTTAAAGTAAAAACTATAATAAATATATAATATAGTGCATATACTTCGCAAAATTCTCCTCAAGTTATTTTTTTCCAGCTTAATAACATATGAGCTATGGATATTTAATTGCTTTCCTAAGGTAAATGTAATGTCACGTGACTTTGTTTACAAGTGGTTTTATTGACGTTCTCTGCTGTTGAAACATTGAATGAGTGACATGTACTGTTTCTTTCCTTCTAATGTACTGTTCCTATACCTTCTAATGTACATTTTTACTTTTTACTATAACTAGTAGTAAAGAGTAGTTATGCTTCTGCTTGAACTTCAGATGGCTAAAGCAATCTGTCACACCACTTTAAAAAGTGCCAAAATGACATTTGTTAGAAATTGTTGTGAATTTGAAAGCTGAGACTTTGTTTCATATCAAAAGCACAAAGCGTATTGCGATTATTGAATGGCAGGCATGATACAAGTAGCCTAATGTTTAGTTTTGTTCAGGTATCAACAGAAACAGCATATGTCAATCTTGGGTTCTAAATTAATGTACATTGGAAAAGCGCAAATTAAATGTCACCGTTTCGCCAATGATTTCGGCTCTCCAAGACTATTTCAGCCAAAACTAAAAATTCTTTTTTGCCCCGTTTTTCCTGGTTGCAGCTATATTTTTGGTTGCTATGATGATAGCAGATGTTTTTATTTGTGTTTTAATTATTACTATTATTATTAAATCAGATATCAGTTATACTTCATTTAAGCATCAATTTAGTCTCAGATGTTTCTCCTAAAAGTTTTAGAGACATAAAAATAAAAGTCAAGAAGACAACTGTAAAGCAATAAAATTAATAATAGTTTTGGTCTTGGAAGAATTAGATGAAAAATGTTGTCCATATTGAACTTACTGAACATATTGATATCTTGGTATGTTTTCTCTCAGAAACATTTCCATTTGCTCTTCATTTAATCAAATTTAAAGTATTTGAAAGTGCTTTAGCTTTACATATGAATTTTAAATATTTAGAGTGCTAAAACGCAAACTGTGCTATTTTTAATAACTCAAATTGTTTGTGACAGGGAGGGATTCTGCTGTTCTCTGATATAGGAGAAGTTTTGGCCAACATTTGGGTGAGGACAGAAAAGTGTGTGCTGTGATGATCAGTCAAAGTAGGCGAGTAATGGTCCTAGGCATCAGCATGTCCATTGACGGCCTTGTATGCCAAGACAAGTGTTTTGAACTTGATCCTAACAGAGATTGGAAGCCAGTGAAGTGAGTATAACTGAGGTGTGACGTGACCTGACATAAGAAGCAACATGCCATATATAACTGAGGACAACATGATTTGAAGTTCAAATATCTGTTCAGAAATTCCTAAGAACGTCTTTCAGTTTGCTTGTAATAGTTGTTAGAGATTGAGGTTCTCTGGGGTTTGTCCGTCACCACAACTTTGGCTTGATTGTGTCAGTTTGATGTATTTGGCATCCAAAGCCATTTACATTGCATTCGACGCATATCAGTTCATGCATTTCCTGTGAATAGAACCCATGATCTTGGTGTTGCCAGTGCCATACTGAACATAAACACTAGATGCTTGCGTAATATTCAGCACAAGAAGTGTTCACTAAAGCCATCTTCAGATGTGAAAAGCTAGTAGCACTGAAGTTGCCGTGGCATGTAGCAGCTGGGAATTATGGTACAAGTTGTTCTCATACCATCTCTTAGTTAACCTTTCCTCCTTCTCTCTCTCTTTTTTTCGCTGTCTCTGTCTTTTTTTCTCTACCTACTTTGTTTTATAGTACACTTCTGGTCAGAGGTTTGGAATAAGGCTTAATGTTTTTGAAAAAAAGTGTCTGCTCACCAAGGCTGCATTTATTTGATCAAAAATACAGCAAAAACAGTAATATTGTGAAATATTACCTTAACCCTAAAGGAAAATGTTTTAGATTTTTAGATTAAATAGAATTATTTTCATTATAACTACTTATTTTGGTCACAGTTTATTTTGAGGTCCAATTCGCTATTAACAAACCATTAATTATGACTTTTGAATCAATAATTTCCTAATTTGCTGCTTATTATTAGTTAGTAAGGTAGTTGTTAAGATTAGAACTGGTACTAAGTGTTACCCTTATTTCTTGTGTACTTTATTTATTAAGTTATGAGTGTCTCCAAAGGGAGGTTTTGTCAGGGTTTTTTCCCCCTTCAACCATATGGCTTAGCATGTACATGCACATACAATGAGTCCAAGGTCATCCTGTCCATTTGGGTGTGGGGACAGCTGTCCTACACTCATTGAGGACAGAGTTTGGCTTCTTCTCAAGACAGTTTTGAACAGCGGCCCCTTACAGAGGTCTGTAAAGTACTCTCATGTCACTGACAGAGTCTCTTCAACAGCTGATAAAATGTTTTACTCATTACATTTTACAATTATAAAGACATGTCAAGGAAATCACACTACACCACATGGCCTGTCTGAGTCCTTGGGCTGTTAGTTGCTGTCAGTTGTCAATGAGATTAATTCAGATTTTACTGTAGCTGGAATTGTTCTATACAGTGGTTATGGATATTTTTTACTAGAGATGCACCGATTGACCGGCCAGGAACCGGAATTAGCCGATTTTCCGTATGACCAGCCCGGACCGGTGACGGCCGGTCAGTCTGGCGATTCTGAGCCGGTCTGTTCTGACGTCACACTTGCGGTGACTGATAATGTATTTATGTCGTGCCAGATGAGGCTTGCGCAGTGTGAGAGAGACTCGTGCAGAAATCAAAACAAATGAAAGTTATAGATGCATACTGCGGTAGTAAAAAAAGAAAAGAAATTTACAATATATGATTTAGGTACGCAACATTACAAGACCAAAATGTTTCAACACGATTGCAATGTGATTTATACAATAGTAGTTCAATAAACAAGAATATTAAGTAACTTACATTTTAGAAACAATGTTGACTCTTTTGTTTAATTTCGCTGATGAAAATAGCTCCAATCAAAGCCACAGCAGAACTGTTTTGTGTTTCTGAGCAACACAGCAGTGTTTCCTTACGGAATGAATCCGCATTTTTGAATGAATCAAGTGAGTCAATGGTTCAGTAACCCATTCATAAGACAGTAGTCACTTGCCTCCTTTCTGAATGAATCAGCTGTTTGAAGGAATCTGTTGAATGAAGGACTAAATGACTCACTCATTCAAACAGTCATTTGCCACCACCTACTGGTTTAAGTTCATATTTAAAACTATCATTGCATTTTTCCCAACATTTCTTTAATTTTTTAGAACATTAATATTATAAAATTCTTTATGCATTCGAAATTTTGCAGTGTAAATGCATTTATGGCAGCTCAGCTTCATCAAACATACATAAATACATCTAATGCCACTTCAGGTGCAGCTTCTGTGTTTCCTGCACTGGAAAGATGGATTTTGTTGATACTGATTTCATTTGAATGGTAACAGCTCTACAGTTTCTTATTATTCTAACTGAATTAATTGAAACAATGTAAGAATTTGATGTGAAAGATGACACATTTAATAAGGTTAGTGAAAAATGACAATTTAAGAAACATAGTGGGAAATGACATCTGTTTTGTTATATACAGCAACTCCTTTTCAGTTAATTGTTATTTCTATTGTTAGTTTTCTTAAAACTAACATTAGCTTTCTTTTCTCTATTCTACCTACTTGTTCCTTTAAAAAAAAAAAAAAAAAAAAAAAACCTTGCTATGTGTACTATGTTAGACTTGTCATAGCGCTTGCATGTTGTTGCTCTTTTGTTGGTTTTGATTGCCTCTATTGTCCTCATTTGTAAGTCGCTTTGGATAAAAGCGTCTGCTAAATGACTAAATGTAAATGTAAATGCAATATCTTGGTACATATCTCATTATATGTATCTATACTATGGGCTCCAAAATTCTGAGATGAGTAAAAAGGTCATTTTGAAATTGTATAATATTTTTTACATTACTTCACACACACAAACAGAACTTGTTAAACCATGAAGACCATAAAAATATTTTGACATGACATTTCATGCAGATTGCTCACCCTGTATTTATGGCAGCATCAGTAAGCCATGTTGTTTAACTTGGCACTTCCTTTATGTTGTCCCATGGCTGAGGGGGGTTTAGTTGGTCAGACATTATTTAAATATACACAGGGAACGTATTGAATTACTAACAAAGTGTGACTTCGTCTCCTCTGTGTGAATCCCTCCCTGCGTTTCTGTCATACACATCCACTCACTGTGCTGGGAAAGCTCAATCACCTTGACCCTGTGCACTCATACAGCATGTTTCCAGGCTTCCTGTTTGGCAGATTTGCCTTAATCAGCGGCCGTGTTTTGATACTGCCTGAAAGGCCGCAGTTGTGGCCGGAGAGGTTAATGAGGATCAGGGAATGGAGGTTTTTCCAGAGGACTTTCTCACGTGTCAGCAGCTGTATAGTGTCACACCAACCTATGATGATGTATGAAATTTCCAATATAGAGGGGGATACAACTCTACTTTTTTTGGTGTAATAATAAAGCTTGGCATGGAATTTGTTATTACTGGAATTTGTTTTTTGGAATTTCTTTTGGTGTGAGAATTATATATAATAATTCCAAAATTTTGTTCCAAAATTTGGGTTGGTAAGATTTTTTAAGTCTCATATAATCACCATGGCTGCATTTATTAGATCAAAAATACAAAAAAAGTGTTAATTTTAATTAATTTAAAATAATTGTTTTCTGTTTTAATACATTTTAAAATGTAATTTATTGTTGCGATGGCAAAGCTGCATTTTCAGCGGCCATTACTCCAGTCTTCAATGTCGGTTGTGCTGCTTAATATTTTTTGAAAACCGTATATATAAAACTGTTACTAAATAACTATTGTAAAATGTAATTTAAGAATATATTAGGGGTTTCAGGTCTTATTTTGTGCACTTTTTTCGTAAAGTGCTTTAAATTTTAAAGTTTACAATTACATATGTGTGTATATGTTTTTAAGAATTGTTTGATTGGCAGTGTGGGCCTCAGGAAACAATTCTTTCTGTAAATTTGTGCCAGACAGGAGGTACCAGCTCATAAAACCCTGAGCTTACAGCCTCTAGCATCCTACATGCATAAACACACACACATACACACTTTGTGCAATACCCCTGCAGAGATCCTCTGCCCTCAATAGACAGGATCCCTGCCCCAAAAAGAGGAAGTCGTGAGCTCATTAAAGTAAGACGTTAATGATGTGGTTCTTCAGGCCTTTGCTAGGGGGCTCAGACAAACAAGTCATGATTCAAAATATGTCTTTCAAATCTAACATTACACTTTTATATAATTTGGAGACTTGTGTTGCCTCTTTATTTGTGATCTGGAAATGATCAGAGAACATTTAAGTGCATGTTGCGTTATTAAATTTGATTTGTAGTATTTGGTTGATTTTTTGGATGATGTGAATTTTGATGTGTTTATTCCTTTTTGTTTAGAATTTATGACTACAAAATCTCCTCCATCCAAATGCTTGACTGCTTCACATTAAGTATTTTCTATGAGGCATGACTTGGTGTTATGTGCTGGCACATGCCATCGTCTTGGTTATTTGAATTGCATGCATCTTGCTTTTGAAGTACCAGTTGAATCAAATAAGTCCAGGATTTTGTTGCAGCGTCTTAGATCAGATTGAGAGGATCATGGTCCATTAACTGGTGGATTGTGCTGGTGTCGTTGATCCGTGGCCTGTGCGTGTGGCCAGATGACTGCAGATGATAATCTCTGTGATGGACAATGCATTAGTTCCAGACGTCTGAACAATCAGCTCCGCTGGATCAGTAACACACTGCCTTTTAGTGTCTTATGTTTGTAATATTCAGCAAGCACATGGCAAAAATGACAGGAGAGGACTTGCAAAGGGTCTGGGGCTAGTTGCATAAACATAGCCACTATGTGTTTTAAGAATTAGTTTGACCAACTAGCAACTGTAAGTCTTAGTCTGTAAGTAAGTTTAGTAAATTTGTCTGTAATTAATAATGCTTGATTTTTAGTCACGTATAGGGTTCTTGTCTCTGCCACAACCAAACTCTTGCACCGTTTGCCACTGCTGTTGTACTGTCAGGCTTCATTAACATCTAAACTACTGATACCTGTTCTCTGTCTGCTCTTTAAAATGACTACATGTCTTTATTTGGGAATGTGTGCACTGTGGCCTTTTCTGTCATGCTATTTGGAAGCATGTGTGAGTGTTTTATGGTGTTTGATGCCATTTCTTCTCTTAGTCTGCACACCTGTGCACATCCACTGACACTGTGATTGACAGGTCATTTCATCAACGTGGCACGTGTGCTTGATGCTCGTCTGATTGACACAGTCAGGCATTTGCCCCATGCTCCGTGCTGCCTCCTTTACAGACCTGAGGTCAGTGTATAAAGACAACAGAGGTCTTGAGTGGTCATAAGGTGATGACACCCCCTTTTTTCATTTTTCACGTGCTGTTTTTGAGGTGGAAGGAGCAGGTTTATCAGATGGTGTAGACAGATGCTCGCTGCTCATAATCAACCCCACTAACATCTGACCTCACAGCTGGACTGGGCAGACCACTGGAGCAAGAGCCTGATATGTGTGTGTATGTGTGTGCATGAAAGAAAGAGTGAAAAAAGAGTACTGTTGTTAATAGGGGTGAGGGAAAAATCAGTTCACATATGAATCATGATTCTGTCGTCGATTTGAATCAATTCACAAATTTCAAAGATTGATTTTGGTAACTAACAATACAATGCTTGTAATATATATATATATATATATATATATATATCTCTTCTAAGTGAGGCTAAATCACTAAATAATGCAACAGCATACATTATATTTTTCTAATTCCAAACAATTGGCCACCAATCAAAACCAGCTGACAATCAATTTCATTCGATATGTCTCTCAACTTGGCACTCACATAAACGGATCAGATTTTAATGATGCAGAAGATGTGCATCTTTATATTTTCATTTGAATTTTAGTTAAAGAAAATTCAAAGTTTAGAATTGAATATAATCAGATCTTACGCTTATATAAAAATAGAAATTCTATTTTTAGACCCACCCCTAGTTGTTAATAATCAGACCAATTGCAAAATTAACTTGCTTTTTAAACACAATATTAATACAGTTACATTGTCAATTTTTATTCAGCTTTGAACAAATCCACAGCAGAACTGCTGCACCTTACCAAAAAACACCACAACAAATCAGCTGAGTAAATGATTCAGTGACTCACTCGTCAGCACTGTATGAATTCGAAATGGTGTACTACTGCTCTTACTATTTCTGTCGTGTCTTTATTTGGCAGAAATACTAAGAGTAGTATGCTAGCACATATCAATTTTTCTGTACCTGAATAAATCAATAATTTTGAACAAAACTGGTTCAAAACTCAATGACTCACTTTTAAAGGTCACTTGTCGCCACCTACTGGCTGATAGATGCAACCTGAAAAAAGAGAACAACTAAGAATGGATGAATGAACAAATTAAAACTATATTTGAGCTTTTTCTTCATCTAGATATCAGTTCTGCACAGTTTGCTCATTCTCTCAGCCTACATGATGAGGTTCATCCTGCGAGTTTAAAACAATTTAGGATCCATCGAAAGCATTGGTGGTATGATTCCCATGAACAATAAGTTTGTAAAAATGTTTGTTAAAAATGTAAAAAAAAAAAAATGTGTATGGAACATACACATGTAATTCTTCCAAAATGCAAAAATGTTTGTTATATGATTTGTTTAAACTGTCCTTTGTAGTGACAGCACTACAGTTCTAGGTTGTCTAAACTGTCTAAAACCAGGACCCATTGAGGAAACTTCAGGTTATGCATTACTGACTTGATTTCTTAGAGTGGATTTTCTCTGGGTAAACTACGGTGGCCCAGTAGTGCACAACACAACGAATTCTCCATAACATAATGGAAACAAGCTGCAACATAACGAAATTAGCACAACACAACGGAAACAAGACGCAACACAACAAAATTAGCATAACACAACGGAAACAAGCCGCAACACAACACAATTAGCACAACACAATGGAAACAGGCCACAACACAACAAAATTAGCATAACACAATGGAAACAAGCCACAACTCAATGAAATTAGCATAACACAACGGTAACAAGCTGCAACACAACACAGTTAGCACAACACAATGGAAACAGGCCACAACACAATAAAATGACCACAACACAACAGAAACAGGCCACAACACAATGAAATTAGCACAACACAATGAAATTAGCACAACACAACGAAATTAGCACAGCACAACGAAATTAGCACAACACAATGGAAACAAGATGCAACACAACAAAATTAGAAGTGATTTTAGCAATTTTGTTGTGTTGTGGAGATTTTATCCCACTTGTAAACACATATAATATTTAAGTCTTGTGGCTATACTTTTGAAACAGTGTGATAAAGGTGTATTTTAAGAGTTTTCAATTTCTGCAATAAACATCCATTGTAAGTGCAGTGCTTTTTGGAATGAAATTCAGGACAGAAATAATTTTCTTTGGTAATCAGATGCTGTCAATACAGCTTAACTTGTAATGAACCCACAGAAGTGCACTAAAAAGCACTGTGTCAGGACAGATTTGCCTCGGGACGTATGAAGTATGACATTTTGTGTCAAATATGGCTTAACTCACAGTAGCTGTTTCATGACAAAAGTAATTATGTTTTTACAGACGAGAGCCCAGTGTTAATGAACAGTGTCTGTTATCCAACTAACCAGACCAGGTACCACTGTAGCCTGTCTTTGGCCTGACTATGAGACTATCTTTCATGGCCAGTGTCAAAGCGTGCCCCTGCTCTCCTAAAAACAACGAGCATTACTGAAAAAGGGGTCATTCATCAGCACTTGGCTAAATGATGCAACTGGTTCTTATTAGCGCAGCGCTGCAATGTTTTACCAAGAGTTGGGGGGGCCTCTTCCCCAGCGCTGTTCCAGATGTTTCCCTCTGGGATGGCGGGATGCTGGCTATCAGAGGAGCTTGACTAGGCTGCCCAGCCATCGTGAAATAATTGAGAATGACCGTTAAATGCCATTATTTATCGATTAGTTAATCCACAGTTTGCAATATGCTCTTCTGTACGTTCTGAAATAACACTCAGCACTCAAAGGTTTAATGCACGCTGCTGATGTTTACTAGAACTGTGGCTACCTGAAATATGAGCTATAATCTGGAGAGTGAATGATAACAAGCCACTCATAATTTAAAGTAATTCTGGTATAGTAATTTATATTTATATTTATTTATAATTTATATTTTAATTTTTTATTTAAATTTTTATTGTTTTTTGTTATTTTTTTTATTTTATAATTTTTTTGCCAGATACTTTTATCCAAAGCAACTTAAAATGCATTGAAGTAAATCAACACATTAATTACTTGTGAATCGAACCCATGACCTTGATGTTGTTAGCGCAATAGGTTTTTAGTAGTCTACATTACAAAAAAGTAAGAAAATAGTTATAATAATTATTCAGATATTTTAAAATGAAGCTATTTATATATTACCTTTTAAATATATATATATATATATATATATATATATATATATGTCTATGATATTATTATTATTATTATTTTAGTTATTATTATTATTATTATTAGTAGTAGTAGTAGTATAAGTATTTATTTATTTTTATTAGCGCTATATTTTTCTGGAACCCAATCAATCCCAAGAGTTTTTTTTTTTGGTCTCACATGTAAGGCTTACAAATATTAAAACTAGAAAACACTAATTCATAGTTAAAATTATTTTAACACTTATTGATTAACAGATTTAACCAAATGTTTTCATAAAAAAAGAAAAGAAAAAAACAACAACAATTAACTAATTCACTAAATTGAAACAAATTTACTAGTTTAGCTGCAATGTAGCATTTTTGTGATACTTTTTGTTAGCTGAAAACATCGACTAACATCTACATCTACTAACAGCTACTGTCATGCTATTAAAATTAGTATGATAACTACTTTTAATAAGTTACTCTGTTAGAACACTGCTAACTTTAAGTTATTTATATGAATACTTTATACTTTATATGGAAGTTATTTCACTGAACTAAATGTTACATAACGGGTTGCATGAAGTCATCGTTGAAGTAATCTGGTTATAGATCTTGTTATGTTTATGTATATATCTTGTTATGTTTATGTGACAAAATGTTGTATTATGTAAGATCTTGCACCATAGCGTACTGCATACATTTTTTTTTTGCTGCCCAAATTTAGCCTGGTACTTTCTCCGAAGTGGAGGTAAAGTTTGGATTGTGAGTTCAAGGGTACTTATCATTGAGTAAATCAAAGTCAAAGGTCAGTTGAACTAATGCTTTCCGTTTAATTATCCCATTTAAAAACTGCTAAACCCAAAATGATCATGTGTAATACGTTTTCATATTTTGTCTTTGCAAACAAAAATGTGTTTAATTAATCTGTGTTTAATCTCTGCTGGACAGATGTGAGTAATTATTGTTATTTGGTGTGTTTGTGGTGATATATGTCTGGGACAGCAGGGGTTTTGGGGTGTCTGAAGGGTCAGTTGGATTATGCTAGCCATTGTTTGTGCATGATCCTGTTTAAGGCTCGGTAGGATCTGGTAGTTTGTCATCTGCTGAGCGGCTAAAGATGTTACCAGTTGAGTCTGTCACCCATATCCTGTCCACAATTATTTGCTGATGACAAATTAAACCAAATTTTGTGTTTTAAGTTGATCTGAGAATCATTTTTGTCTTATGACTGAAGCATGATGATTGTTCACTATATGTGTGAGAGCGGTCATTGTAGCCCCATCTCCTTCCTGGCCATGCAGATAAGCATTTCCTGTGTTCTCTTTTAAGAGATAATTGGCATTACTAAAAACAGATTTACATAGTTATTTGTAAGAGCAGGCCAAAGTTTATTGCAGACACGCCATGAGCATTAACATACAATGATTTTGCCTTTGTTTTGAAACGGCATTTAGGAAGCGTTCAGCTTAATAAAGCCGATCTTTATCTTCAAAATGAATGTAAAAATGGAATAGAATAGTTTTATGGCTTCTCTGTCCATGAAAGCAATCAGGTGAATCTCATGGAGAAATATCCAGATCATATTTCACACCAAAATACAAAGGAATAAATTAAGAAATTTTCTTTTTCTTTATTTTTTTTCCTTTGAACACAGAATTTTTAGTACAGAAATTAAAATTTTAGTGTGAAATATGACCAGGACATTTCTTCAAAAGTAAATTTCCAATATATATTAATGATATCAGCTGACATGAGTTTGGATCAGTACTTTTTTTTTTTTTTTGATAGAAATTAATACTTTTATTCAACAAGGATGCATTAAATTGCCAATATCAAAATTGCCAGTAAAGACTATTATAAATGAATGAATGAATGCTGTTCTTTTCATCAAAAAATCCTAAAAAAAAAAATGTATCAAGGTTACAAAAAACAATTATCAAATATATTAAGTAGCACCCGATAACAAAAAAATAAATAAATAAATAAATTAAAAAAATGAAAAATACTGATAATAATATAATTGATAATAATATAATATACATGCTGCTAAAAGTTCTGCTTTGATATCACAGGAATAAATGACATTTTTAAATATTTTACAAAATAAGGAACTAGAAAAAAAGTTATTTTAAATTGTAATAATATTTCACAGTATTACCATTTTTACTGTATTTTTGATCAAGTAAATGTAACCATGGTGAGCATGAAAGATGTTTTTCAAAAACATTAAAAACACTTACCAACCCCAAAACTTTGAACAGTAGTGCATGCATTGATACAGATCACAACTCCTGCTTCATTCATGGCCTATCCATCAGAAGGATGCAAAAGTGATTATCTGGCAGCATTTTAAATCAATTACCTTGAGAAGTTTCAGAGGCAGTTACAATTACCTCTTCAAATACATTCCTCAGACTTTCCTCTGAGAGAGGCTGGATTCAGTGCGATACCACGGGTTAAAATGAACACATTATTACACGAGGGGTCATCTTGCAAGAGCTTGTGCTTTTCAAGGGAGTTCTGGCCTTCTGGAAGGGTTAGGTGACACAGTTATCGTCTCAAACACAACGTGTTATGGGGACCTGTGAGATGGCTAAGTGTGATAAGACAACGGCAAGTCGCTGGCCTTGGCTTCTCAACGTCAGACAGATGAGACACCCAGGCAAGCGCCATTTGGTACGTATTTGTGAACTGTTAATGAGTAAAGGGTTTGAGTGTCACTTACGGCTTGTATGGCTTCATTAGAACCACATGTGTCAGTTTCGTATTCAGAACTTTCTCAATTGCATTTTTAGCAATGAGGAAAATCCAGATGCTCTGCGAGGTCCAACTCTCAACTCGGCAATCTCAGAAGAGATATAATACTATATCCAGTTTGAAATGAAAAAAGATTTTTTCTTTGGCGCTCCAAAAAATGAAAACACATTGTTCAGGATCTTTTGGCCCTTCAGAGTGAAAAGGGCTTCTGTGTTTTCTTTTCTTACATTTAAATCGAGGCTTCGAGAGCACTGGGGTTATTAGCGGTAACATTCAATCTGTCCCTGTCCACTCACTCTAATGATTTCAGCTGAAAGTGAGACATGGCTGGCACTGATTCTCATTTTTGTTGTGGTTGTGGGGATTGGATTTGCTGTGAAAATGCAAAAACCACATTTTCTGTATTGAATGTGAGCTGATTTGCATTCAGGCTTGACTGAACCATCTGTTTTATACAAAGAAAGATATCAATACTGTTTATGCTCAATAATTTTAAAAGGATAATTGACCCAAAAATGAAAATTCTGTCACATTTACTGTTACTATTACTGTTACTTTTACTGTGTAATACACACACATATTTTTTAAATAACCTTCACACAACTCTTTTCCATACAAAGATAGGCTGCTATTTCCCATGTCTTCTGAAGCCATATGATAGCTTTGAGGAACCAACCAAAAATTAAGAAATCAAATGGCTTCAAATTTATTTGAAATATAGAGCTTGACTTGTGTGGATCAGGGTTATTGTACTAAAACTAAAACCATAAAAAAGTTATTTGAAATAAAATAAATGTTAACTTAAAATATAAAAAATATTCTCATATAATGTGCTAAAATATCTAAAACTAAAACAGAAATAAAAATGTACAAAAAGTATATAGACAGACATAAAAAACCTAATAAAAATTACAAAAACAAAACTTTACTTTTATAAAACTACTAGCATTTGACTAAATCTTCAAAAAATCTTTAAAAAACTAATTTAAAATATTAAAAACTATAAAAATATGGTAGTAACCTATAATTAATTAGTATCATATATGATCCTAAAATAACACTTATTGACCATTTTAATTAAGCCTGTATTATGCTGTTTTTGGCACTTTAGCATTCATCCTCATTCACTTTCATTGTATGGAAAAGAGCACCTGGGAAAACATGAGGGTGAGTAAATTTTCATTTTTTAGTGCCTGTGGAGAAAAACTGTATTGTGGTAAAAATAGTTCTGTTTTACGGCCCAGAATTCTCATTTATTTCTCTAATGTAAGCAGTCCTACTTGTTTTTGTGAGTGAAAGCCACTTACTGTACATAACTCTCACTGGGTTCGAGCCCTTTTGTTTTATTATGCACCTGTGGAAGTTTATAGAAACCTGCTCCAAGGAAAGTGAGCAATGCCGAAAGCTTTGAAAAGCCTCTCGTGCAGTATACCTGGATGGAGACCAATCCATGCAAACAGGATCTTCTCACAAGTGCAAATAACAACCGCATCTTGACAGCTCTTGAGATGTTTTACTAAAGATCCCTGGGAAAACCTCTGTTTCTGGCTAAGTTTACTGTACAAAGTCTCTTCTGTGTCTGAGTATTTATTTTAGTTCAATGTAAATTCATGTTCCATTTGATATATACATAGTTTCCGATGTAAACACCATTTACCTTACACTATCAAGAAGGAAGTAGTACTGTAAGATTTTTGTATGCTTTGTATATTTGTATTAACATAGAAGTTCACAGCAAAGTCTAATCAAGTTTGCTATTTTAATTCAAATGTTTTTTTTTTACTGTATTATTATTATTGCTCATTATTATTAACATTCACCTAATTTTATACCATTAGTTTACAAATCTTTGTAAACAATTGTCATGGTGGTAAAAACCGAATCATGCGCAAATTATTTTATATTTCAGGATCATGTGACCAAAATGTCTGAGAATAGAAAGGGAGCAAATAAAATACCTAGATTCATTTAAAAAGTTTGCAGCTAGTGAGATTTTTTTTAATACTGAAATTAATACTTCTTATTCATTTATTCAGCAAGGATGCATTCTATTGATCAAAAGTGACAATAAAGATGTTTACAATTTTACAAAGATTTCTATTTCAAATAAATGCTGTTCTTTTGACTTTTCAATTCCTCAAAGAATCCTGAAAAAATATGAATCATCACATTTTCAACCACATTTTCCTTACCTTTTTCAACAATGAATAGAATAAGAAAAGCAGCAAATCAGCATATTAGAATGAGTTCTGAAGGATCATGTGACACTGAAGACTGAAAATTCAGCTTTGCATCACAGGTAAAATGAATTATACCAAAAGAAAACAGTTATTTTAACAGTTTTTAGTTTTTACTGTATATTTGATCAAATAAATACAGACTTGGTGAGCATAAGAGTCTTCTTTCAAAAACCTAAAATTTTATTGACCTTAAACTTTTCAACGGTAGTGTAATAGAAATAATGAGATCAGTAACCATAAATGGATGAGTTTTATGATCCTGAGAACGTCAGGTCTGTTACGTAGTCAATATACAGCATCCTTATACCCATAAAAACATCAAAATGAATGACTGGGGGCTACAGTAAGTGATGAAAGTTGCTTTTCCTCGATTATTATATGATCACGGCCACATTGCTTTTATCTTCTTTTTATGTTTATTTGGGTTGCATTCAATCACTTCATCACAGCATCTATAGTATCTTTTGAAGTGGGCAAATGTCAGCAGATGGTTCCGTTTTCACAGAGGCATCTTTCAGCTCTCTCTTATTTTCTCTAGTCAGGGAGGAGCAGGAATTATTTGCAGTGACCATGTATCTGCATGCAAAGGTGACGGTTTATGATGGTGTGCGTGGATGCGTGTCTGTGTGCGTGCGTTGAAAAAGTGAATTCTTCCTAAATTGGCCTCTCCTTGGCATGTTTTTGATGTTGAAGCAGAAACAGGTTTGACTGAGGATGAGATGCAGGGTAACAGTGAACCTTCCCACCCTCGGATCATGATCTTTCAGATTCAAAGGATGGTTTTGATTTCCTCAAAACAACTGTAGGCCATGTAACATGGGTCACAAAAAGTCTGAAATCATCAACACTTAAAAGCAATGTACATACATTTCAAAAAGCAAGTGAGAAAACAAATTTTGGGGTGAATCTCAGGAAAACATGTCCAGGTTACACCGTGCAATCGAAACAGCAAAAAAACAACAACAAAAAAATAAATCTGAAATAAAGTTTTGCATGAAGATAGTAAGGGCTTTTTTAGGATTCATATTCTTCTTTTTTTTTAGGATTTACAAATTTTCTTTACTGTAATACACTATGTACATAGATTTTTAAATATTATTTAATATGTAATTTTGTTTCACATAATGAGAGTTTTTGCTAATGAAAACTGTCTTTCAAGGTAAAATCTAAAAATTATAAAATGAACTCAATGAAAAAAATGTACTTATTGTGAGCAATATGTGCATATTCCAGATTTAAAAAATGATGATGCAGAATATGGACATGTTCTCAGAAAGATTTTGTTTAATTTATTCTGAATTTTGGTCATGCATAGGTTTGATTGTTTTCTTTTCAGTCATTTCAGCAACCAAATATATACAGTAATCACAGCATGCATTTATCCATATTCTCTTCAGTTCATTAATTAGGACAGTGATGTCATGTGCTGCATGTAAGATGTCTTGGAATTTTCCTTATATTATGTTTCACATTTGTAGACCAGATATAGGATGTAAATTTATGTGTAGCATTCTTGAAATCACTCTAGCCCTGAGCGAGAATATTATTGTTTTCATTGGAGCGGGAAATTTTCATCCCATAGGGACAGTTCTCATTTTTCTGCTAAATTCAGTGGTATTCAATGCCATATTTAATGAAATGGATCTACATGAAGGTAGCAGCATAAGAAAGGCTGTGTTTAACCTCTCTTTGTCCATGGTGACCTCTACTTTGTAGCAAGGGAATGCTAGGTAAACATGTGCCGTCCAGGGAGAGAGTATCGACCATGAATGTTGGATTTAATGCAGCACTAGGGCATATTCAGCTCAACTGCAGCCGAAACTTTAAACTGACAGGCATTATTGCAATCGACTATGATCATAATTTTGTAAAATTATACCTCAGTGTCTTAGAGGAATAGTTCAGCCAAAAATGACATTTCTGTGATCATTTACTCACCCTCCTGATGTTCCAAACCTGTATGACTTTCTTTTTCTGTAAGAAGTACTTGGTTGCTAGTTTCACCCCAAAAATTAAAATTTGCTGAAAATGTACTCACCCTCTGGCCATTCAGTATGTAGATGACTTTGTTTCTTTATCAGAACAGATTTGCAGAAATGTAGTATTACATCACTTGCTCACCAATGGTTCCTCTGCAGTGAATGGGTGCCGTCAGAATGAGAGTGCAAACTGCTGCTAAATGTCACAATAATCCACAAGTAACTCCAGACAATCAATGAATGTCTTATGAAGCAAAAAGCTGTTTGTTTGTAAGAAACAAATTCATTATTAAGGCATTATAACTTCCAGCCCTCTAGTCCGAAAAGTCCATAATCCATAACAATGCTTCTAGGTCCAAAATTATTGTTTAATTTTGTTGACATATTAGAGGTAAATGTTTTTACAAAGTGAATTTTGGATATCTTTTTTTTTTTATAATATATTAATATCTTAAGGAATACCAGGAAAAAAACAAAACATTTCACCATGTTTTTTAGGAATAATATGCTATATAAATCAGGTGAATGATATTTAAACCCCTTTGTAAAAACTTTCAGAATATAGATAAAACTGCCTCAGTGCATGAAAAAAAAAGAAAAAAGAAAAAAAAATGTGACCCAGGATCACAAAACCAGTCTTAAGGGTCAATTTTTCGAAATTGAGATTTATACATCATCTGAAAGATGAATAAATAAGCTTTCCATTGATGTATGGTTTGTGAGGATAGGACAATATTTGTCCGAGATACAACTATTTGAAAATCTGGAATCTGAGGGTGCAAAAAAGTCAAAATACTGAGAAAATCACCTTTAAAGTTGTTTAAATGAAGTTCTTAGCAATGCATATTACTAATAAAAAATTATGTTTTGATATTTTTACAGTAGGAAATTTACAAAACATCTTCATGGAACATGATCTTTACTTAATATCCAAATGATTTTTGGCATAAAAAAAAAATCGATAATTTTGACCCATACTATGTATTTTTGGCTATTGCTACAAATATACCCATGCAACATAAGACTGGTTTTGTGGTCCAGGGTCACAAATGTCCTTTAAAGATATGTATTGTAATTGAGAAAATAAGCACTTAAAAGTGTATTTTGGATGTTTTCTTTCCATTAGTCTGAAAAAGACGTGTTATGGAAGCAAACAGCCAAAAAACACAAAATTGACCAGTGCCTGGAACATAAAACTGTGACTTGTGCACTATATTCCAAGTCATAACTTTGTCATTTTTTTTGTGTTTCAAAAGAAAGTCCTACAGGTTTGTAACTACAAAAGTTCTTTTTAGGTGAACTATTCCTTTAATACTGTCTAAACCCAAAGATGTTTATTAGAAACTCTGTCTTCATTTTCCTGTCTAGTGATTCATTGATTCAGAGTGATTCAGATGTTCTCCAGGAGGTCAATCCTTGTAGTTTTTCTTAGACATAAGAGAGGTTCAGACAGATCAATTCAGTGGCTGTATATTCTGATCGCACCTCACAGAAGCTTCCATCTTTTCTGCTCAGCCCAGTGGAGTCCTGCCTGCAATCTGCCTGGCCTGAAATCCAGCTTAGTGTGGAATGGATGCTCATTTCCTGTTCCTCTCACACCTCACTGCACTTCCTCTTATGGCATCAGCTGTTTTCCTCTCCCTTTCCCTTCATGTAGCAGCAGGAATAAGCTGGGCCAGGATTACAGGGGCAGACACAGGGTCAAAGGTCACCACGACTGTGACTCATGACCATTCTCTATTTGCAGGGAGTGTGAATTAACGTAACTTTGGCTCAGCGGGATGATGTTGCATGATGAAGGTTCATTTAATATCGTCAAAGCCTGCAGGTCGTGGAGGCCGAGGAAGAGGTTCGGTTTTGATTTAGGCCCGCAGGTCTTGCGGTGTGCTGTCAGCATGGAAGGTGAACAGCAACAATATAATTTAGAAGCCTGGAAGAAAGAGACATATTTTAAAAAGTGGCATTGTGACATTTCTCAGTCCGTTCACATCTCTGGTCTTTTTTATACTTTAAACATTCTGAACTGAGAGTTGTTTTGTTCTTTCACATAGCAGTTTGAAGGAAAAAAATAAATCTTGCAGTACAGATAATAGGGAATTGTCAGGCATGAGGACAAAAAGCAGAATGAACACGTATTTCCAGTAAGAACGAGAAATTCATCCAAGAAATTTGGGCGGAAAAAAATGCATTGAATATGCCCAATTAAACTGATCTTTGATTTAACAACCTTATACTCTGTGCCTTGGAGACTGACTGATTTTACTAGATTTTTCTTTTTATAAGGAAAGTGTGAGTGATGCTTGTTCATGCAAAACTCTCTTCCATGATTCTGTTCTGAGTGGTTGCTTACAGATCCTCATTAAAAGAGATATTCTGGTTTCTAGATATGGTTCGGATCACTCCTCCAATGTGAGTTTAAGGGATTTTTGTCACCCATTTTAACATCAGTTAGGCAAAAATGGCTACTTTGATCAGTTGGAAAAATAATGCACAATACTGTTCAAAATTTTGAGGTCAGGAGGATTTTTTTTTTTTGGAAGAAATTCTTTTATTCAGAAGGATACATTAAAACGATCAAAAGCGACAGTAATTTCAAAGAATTTTTTTTTTTTTACTGATCAAAGAATTCTGGAAAATAGTATAACGGTTTCAACAAACCATTGGTGTTTGATGATGAGTTTTTGGCTCAAGGTCTGCATTTACAGTCACACCAGAGGTGTTAAACTGGGATTAGGACTTGGTTTTATGCGGACCAGTCAAGTTCTTCCACACTGACTGAATCAATCATTTTCTTTTTGAACCTTGCCTTATACACAGAGGCATTGTCATGTTAGAATAGAAAAGGGTCCTGTCCAAACTGTTGCTATAATATTAGAAGCACACAATTCCCTAGAATATCATTATATGCTTTAACATTAAGATTTGTACTCATAGAAATTACTAAAGTAGTCAAACCTGTTCATTAGAAGGGGGCGACCCAGTACTTTTGGCAATATAGTGTATATATATATATATATATATATATATATATAATTTGATATTAATTGGTGTCTGACTCACATAACCTGATTTCCATTTGTTTGGTATTTGTGTGAAAGTGAATGACCTTTTTAGGCCTGAGAAGAGAGACTGTTTATTTTCATAGAATCATCTCGGTGAGTCATCAGGGTTCTTCTCAACATTGCACTCGACTGAAAGGGATAAATTTGTAGCGCATTTGTAGTTTCCTGTTTGTGCGTCGATGTTTGTGTTGCACCTGTGCCAGCGTCGACCAGAGCCAGGTGCACTTCAGACGAAACCTCTTCAACTCAAGAGATCTCTCAACGTCTTCTCAGGCTACTCCTCTGGCTCCAGTCACGTTATCCAGAAGCAGATTAGAGCTCAGGCAACTATTCAAATGTTTTAAAAGCATTTCTGTTTAACAGAGGTTTTACCAGTGCATGCAGAATTTAACACACAGCCTAAACAAAACCAGGTTTTAAAGTAGCTTTTCTTTTCAGCAGCCAGTTTGCTAACATATCGGAGAATCCTCATTACATTTATTAACAAGAAAAGCTCTCTTTGTAGACGTGTTTAGTCTTAACCTTCAACTTGACTTTTTGTGCTTGAAAATGGTTGCTGGTTTACAGCAAAAAAACATAAAAGTGTTTATTGAATACCCAAGCTTTGTGTTCGTCTGTTTATCCGACTATTTATCTTGTGTTTCGGATGTATCGTTCCAAGATGCTGTTAATATAAATACTTGGTTCAGTTTTGCAATGCACTATTCACTTTTAACCAATCTGGGCGAATTTCCATTCTGTAATAGAAAGGGCTGCCAAGATTGATTTTGTAAAATACCACAATTGTCTTATTGTGGAACACAGACCTTTTCTAGAGCCAAGTTTATATTATATGTTGATTCCTCCTGTCATAATTTTCCATCGGTTGAGTCATAAATAAATTTAAATAGTGTTGTGCATCAGTTTTTATGCTGTGTGCTTAATCTTACTTGCCTTAAATACTATCTCAGTCTTTTGTGTATGTGTGTGAGTGCATCTTGTGGCATCATACTGTAGATGTGTTGTTCCCCATGCTGAAGTCTGAATAGAAGCATATTGTGGTTTTCCAAAGATGAGAAGAAATTGATGGCAACCACTTATTCAACCTCCTTAACCAAAAAAACAAAAAAGTTCTTCCAAAGCTAGGCTATTTATTTATTCAGCTGAGCTCTGAATATGTCTTGAAATAGAAGGAAATTAATACCAGGCCTTTGATACAATGGTTGAGGTAATTGTTTGCATCATGGTATTCCTTCTGTACTTGTTTGTTTGTAGGTTTGAGAGAACTGAGGAAGAAACACACGCTACTTTCCCCAGTGTACCTTCAACCATCATGAGTGTCTGGATTCATTTCAGCCTTTGGTCTGGTCTTGTATATCGGACTGTCACAGCAAATCATCCTTTTTTTTAGTGAAGCATATGATGGGAATTGTTCAGCTCTTTTGTTTGCATCTCCACACTAACAATAGGGCTACATCTGCCCGCAGAGCGTTTTCAAGTTCTAAGAAGGCTCAAAATACATTTTGATGAGAAGATAATGCATTATTGAAAACACTGTGATTGTATTGGCCTTGTTGGCAGTATATGAGTTAATCAGATGTGTATTGCCTCAAAAAGAAATAATAATGCTTTAATATGTATTTGTATTACTAAATCAGGGTTAGGTCCTAGAAAGCCTCTGTACTGCAGAGTTTAGCTCTGGACCGAACTTGCCCCTGTACTAAACAGTTTTCATTTTACATATTACTAATTCCTTTAGCAGTCAGAAATTATATGTGTAAAGAGCTGAAGACAGTCCAGGCTTGAGTTCAGTAGATCCTGTTATGCTTTAGACTGTAGGATTAAAACCAGGGTGAATTAGTGGCCTTCCTCTGTCCGGGTCAGTTTGTTTAGCGCTGTCAAAACTATCCTGCATGTGTTCCCTGAGCTTAACTAGACCAGTTTGGGGAGAGCAGAGTCAGCAAAGACAGTCAGATGGTTATGCTTTGCTTTAATAAAGCTCGGATGCAACACGTTCGGTTAACACCTCTTGTTGGAAATTTTGTTATTGGAAATATCTGCCAAAACTCTTTCATGTTCCTTTTTGTCCTAAGTGGACGCAACATGTGATATTGGCCGAAACATTGCGTGGGGCACGAGTGTTCTTTTTCTGTAAGCCCCGCCCACCGTGAAATCTCATTGGTCCAAAATCAGACTCTACATGGCTTTACATTACACATCAAATACATTCTGACTGGCTGTGATTATGACATTTCGCACTGCTTTTTTGCTTTTATTAAGAACACTGAAATTGTCTTGGTTAGGACACCAAATCATTGTGGAGTTTCAAAACGATACAGCATGACAAATTTTTAAACTACATGTAACTTTTCGATTACCATTTACAGTCTTTAAATATTTATGTGGCAATTCATATTGACTATTGCCGAGCAATTCTAAACAGCCTGATGGCAGAGCTCTTTGAAGTGTAATCTTGCCATGTCATGATTCCCAGGATCTCTCAGCCCAGATCAAAGACAGATTCTTGGCGTGTTTTCTCCTTCATTGATCATATTCGGAGGGGCATAAAATGAAAATGAAAGATCTCTTTCCAATCAGCACAGTAAAAGTCCATGGGGGTTGATGAGAGAGTCCCTGTTTGGGGTTGCCAGATGTGCCATATGTTTTGAAAAACCTGTAAGACAAGTGTCAGCCCAGCTGCTGCCGAACACAAGGCACATGGCAACCACCTGAACTGCCAGAAAGTCAGACATGAGACATCCGCACACATGTGTAGATATCAACTCCAATACAGGTACCGCATGTTACATAGAAACCAGCCATTCCATGTCAGCAAAAGGACCACAGGAAATTTGGTTTGAATGCCTTCATCTCACTCTAATTTTTGCATTAATCTTGTCCAAAAATGTCCAGGTTATAGTTTAAACCAAAATTGAAAATGAAGCCGGCTAATTAAGCATATTTTCCCTTTTCGAATAATTATTACTATGTCTGAATGCTTTACTTATGATTTTTATTCTTATTTTTAGGTTTAGTGCGATTCATCTGTTTTTCTCTCTTTTTATTTTCTACTTTCTGACCTTCTTAGAGACTAAACATGCTATAAGGGGCTTTTGCAGTGGAGGAGCCTTTTCATAATTTCCTAAAACTATTGGCGGAAGTTCCCGCTTTTTGGTGTGTCCGCACCGCAGGAACTAGGAACGTATTTAGTTCTAGGAACTCCGTTTGGGGAAACTAAATTAGTTCCTACTTCAGAGTAGGGTCTAAAGCAGTTCTATAGGAACTACCCAACCCAGGCTCATGAAATACATGCCTCTACATACATTTCTGCAACAATTAAAAATTATGTACCTTACTGCATGTTTTGCCGCAGTTTCAAAGTGAAATGTTCAGAGAGTGGCGCTAAAACAAATGTTCAATACGTGACTGTGGCACGTTTTTGTTACGTTGGTACAGGTACTTGTTGCTGCGTTTTTATTACGCTGCTTGAGGTACAGTACATGCAGCTATTCAGAATTCAAATATCCGCGGAGTGTCGCTAAGCGTTAATGCTCTGTCGTGTTGGAAATATCCCCTACACCAAACCCAACCTCTAAACCTACCCAATAGTGTTAACAAATGCAAAAGTGATATAAAAATGTATTTGTTAGTGCAGCCGTGCTATTTTAACTTCCTTATGCGGATCTAAGCTCTTCTGTCGAACCGTAGTTTCTCATCACTCAAATGCTACGCCATATTCCGTAAAGGTTAGCTACCGAGCAAACCTTTGAATTAGAAAACTCATATATATGAAGCTGTATGTGTGACGACAATGTTCAAAAGTATCAGTTTTCAAATCATGCAGGATGTTAAAATTGATTTGGAGTCATAACGTAATTATGCAAGTAATTGTTTGAAAATTAGCCTTTATTAATCAAAACTCTGTACCTGTAAATCACTCTTTGTATGAAAAGGAATAAAAGGTGTCGGAGTTTTACTGCCTCTAGTGTTCATTTCAACTGGAAACTGCAGTGATTCGTACATATTGGTACATTTTTTCAGTTTTGCAGAAATGTATATTGAGGCACGTATTTCCAATGAGCCCAGGTGAGCCTACCAGTGACGTAAGTGTACGCTGATTGGCCAAACGTATACGAAACACCGGCTACCCGGCATTTTTAAAAAGCCATGTAAAAATAGTTACTCCATGAACATGGAAAACGGCAATAACGGCATTTACCTGTTGTCTTCAGCGTTATGTTCTTTTCTCAGCCTTGATGATATGTAGCACTGCAACTTGTCATACGAGATTTAGTCAGATTTTCATGCTTTTTCAATCGTGTAAATTGTGCATTTACATTCCATCTTCGTTATCACGAAACCCACGACACACAACAAAAACAACTCCGATTATGGCGTTCTCCATTCAACAGTTGTTGATGTTTGTAAATGCCACGAATAAAGATGTCACTGATGACCGCTTCAGAGTTCCTGCTGCCGGTGCGAATGCAACCAGGAAAACGGCCCGAGGGGGAAATTGGTTCTCTAGGAACCACCATGCTGGCTAGTTCCCAGAACTAAGTTCCAAAACTACATGGTGCGAAAGCCCCTAGACTGATTGCTATTTTGTCCCTAAATGTGCTTTAATCAAAGACAGACACATGTACTGTATTGTCCTTTTCACTTCCCCCCAGGTTTATTCTTATCAAGCATTTGATTTTATTGACATCTAAACAAAAGTATCCTCATGTTAGGCTTTAATTTGGTTCTGATCAAGCATCGCATCCACGACCGTGTGACTACGGTGACCCAGCGTCGGTGCTGAGAATCTTCTGAGAATCCTTCTCCATCCAGCTCCTGCTTGTTTTTGCAGACTACAAACAGACCAAGGAATTTCTCTGTACTTGAAGTAAACTTCTCAGAAGAGCACCACGTAATGTCCTAACAGTGAGCAGACACTTCAAGACTCACAAACTGTCCCGAACGTGTTTGTTCCTGGCTGGACAGGCTGATTTTGGCATGAGAGAACATTGTTTTGTTAGTTTAACCGGAGATGGAATTAATTTACAGCCACATAACCACATACTCATGCTGACATCTTTATTTCTGTTCAAGAGGACAACAATAAACCTCATTAAAGTCCCGTGTTTACTTTAGCTTCAGCCTTTAGTCGCATGACATAGACCGTGTGCTCTCATTAATGTAAAATAGGCCCATCCAAAGGCCTGTCAGTTCACATTTGCATCATCAAATCCAAAGTCTACCTCAATGGCAGTTAGCTGGACCACCGTAGTGGCGCTCGCTACTCGCCAGAGCCAGCGTTCTTCTCGCAGTCTGCTCCATATTACGACTCTGAACCCCCCATTGTGTTTAGCCTACACTGAAGCACAAAAGAGTCCTGCGAAATAGGGCACATATTGTGCAATGTTGTTTTAGCCCACTGGGGAGAGGAACTTCAAGTGATAAAAATCTCCAGGGCCTGGCTTATTTAGGGTTATTGGCCTGGTGCATTGAAGCGCTGTTGTTGTTCTTGTGTGCGTGTAGATGTGTTTGGGTGTTTTTCTGACTGTGGGTACTTTTATATCTCAGGGGTGGATTTTTATTAAAACTAAGAGATTTCAGCTTTTTTCTTTTTGTTTTGTTAACACGGTCTTGGTTTTCATCATTTATTTTTGTTACTTTTCTATTTTATTTTGTTTTATCATTGTCCAAGTCCCAGCCTTTTGATTTTAAAATATGAAAAACCATCATGAGAATATGCTTTTGTTGTTTTTAAAGTATGATAATCTAAACAGAGAATGTAAAGCAGAACTAAAAAATGTGTAAAGATTATTTTTATTTTTTCTACATAAATTTAAGCTTTGTCGACAGTTGTCCAACAATTTTGTACAAATAAAGTTTGCAAAAGACGTGATTCATGAATAAATTAGTGAAAATTTAAGATATATATATATATATATATATATATATATATATGGCTATTTTATCAGTTGCATTTCTAGTAAAGCTGTAATTTTTACATAATATTGAATTTTATGCTTTTTCTTTGATCATTGTCCAAAACCCAGAGTTTTGCTTTTTAACATATGAAAATCCATCAGGAAAAAAGAAGTTTCATTTTAAAATGTTACAGATTTTAAACAATTTTAAAAATGAATTTAAAAAACATGAGAATCTAAACAGAGAATGTAAAATGAATTTCAACTGTTCGGACAGTTGTCCAACAATTTGGCCACGAATAAGGTTTTTTCAAAATTGGCAGTGACAGTGATGAGACTTGTGATAGGTCAAGAAAAAAAAAAAAAAAGGTAAATAAATATCACTTGTTTAATACTTTTATTGTGTGACTTTTCCAATCATACTGTATTTTTGGCGTATTATGCCAGAAAATTGGAAAATATGATTTCATTGTATTTAGGACAGAGAATTTCTACCTCTGCCGTTAGCATCAAAACAATTCTTACTTTGAGATATGGTGGAAATGACAGTTGTTCAGTCAGAAGATTGAGAGTTCAGGAAAATGAATTCTCTTGTATGTTTACTTTTGGAGCTAGCAGATAAATAAATTAAACCAGTGAATGTGGGAAAAGTGTGTTTTAAGAAAGTTTATTAAATGTCCACAGGCCTTTAGCTGAAGAAACACCCATATTTGGGCATGCAATTGCATGGCTTCATTGCTCAGTCCAGTGGTTTCTAATTGGTTTTGTTTATGCATATGTACAGGGTGTCTGTTGTTATAATAGTCTCTGGCTTGAATTAGTTGCAGCTTCAGATGGGGAGCTTATTCAAAGTGTTCTGTATTGAAGTATTGATGATCCATGTGTGGTTAAAACACAGCCAAAATAGAATGATACCAGATACACGCAGCACTGCTGTTCCTGAGCTGAGCAGATAATTTGATTTCTTAAGGGGGGAATAAAGATGCATGGCTGTGATTCACATAACACTATAGGATATTCTGAAACTGAAGATGTAGATGGGGCAGCTGATGACAGGGTGAGGAATGAAGGTAGAAGTCAAGGAAGAAATATGAACAGATTTAACTTTCCTGTCTGTCTATCTGTTTTAGTTTCTCTCTCTATTGTTCTGTGCTTGTGATTGTGTTTTGTAGTGGAAAGTTTGTATAAAACTGACAAGCATAAACTGAAGGAGATATTAGTTTAAATGATGATTTTTTTTTAAAACTTTACACAAGCAGTTTTTAGACAGTTAAGAGGTTATATATTTATTAGTGAAAAAATAATAATAATGATGTTGCTGCATCCAGAAACAAATGTTTTTAATAGTAATTCATTTTTATGGTAATTTAGACGTCTGTGCTGTCCATATGTTAATAATAGCATTCTTGAGCGTTGCTGGTCAACTTCTGATGAAGACAAGATGTTTATAATCACTAAACAATAAAGAGAAAGAAAAAAGATGTTTTTACTAGGGAGCTTTTCATGCATATTATGTTGTTATGATGTCCTGATGATGTACTGAACATTTTTGACATACAATAATACCGTGCGCTTTACTCCATGTTTCTGATCACCCTGTTGGGGTTTAGTTTGCAATAATGAGATTTAATTCTTTTATTTTTAAGCTTTTTGACACTTTTAATGATAAAGACTGTGGTAAGGACTGGAAATGGCAGGAAAGACAGCAAAAGTGGAATCGCTTTGTGAAAGAAAATAGATCCAGGGTTTTATTTAAAGAGATAGTTCACTCAAAAATGAAAATTCTGTCATTAATTACTCACCCTCATGTCATTCCAAACCTCTAAGACTTTCGTTCACATAGAGAGCAACGCAACTGAAATGTTCCTAGGCCCAGGAATGTAGTAAGGATATCGTTAAAATAGTCCATGTGACATCAGTGGCTCAACCGTAATTTTACGAAACTACGAGAGTACTTTTACCTCAAAGCTACGATTTACTGACTGTTTTGAGCAACATTCTATTTCAGGGTGAAATTTTGCATGGGATTCAATTTATTTTGATTCAGAAGATTTTCAGGTAATGAACTGAATTTAGTCTGAGTTCAGTAAATTTCTAAAAACAATGTGGATTAGGCTTCCCACTGACACAAATGTTGAGGATTGCTGATCAGCCTCTGATGAAGACAAGATGTTTATAGTCACTAAAGATAAAGAGAAAGAAAAAAGATGTTTAGCATATGTTGTTAATGTCTTGATGATATATTGATGATAAACAAAGGATAGGAAAGAGAACAAAAGTGCAATCAGTATGTGTGAAGTGAGTAGATCCTGGGGTTTACTTTATAGACACCATAAATACAAGAGACAACACTGAATTTTGAATTTTTTTTAACAGTTATTCAAAACACAAAGCCTTCTTTTTTCTTGTGGAAACCCAAACTTAAGATGTCTGCACAAGTCTTTAGTCAAGGACTTTCAAATGAAGGGCCTCAACGCCACGATTTACTGACTGTGTCGAGAAACGATCCATTTCAGGTTGAAATTTTGCCCAGGATTCATTTTACATTTACAAAAAACAGATTTTTAGGTTGTGAACTGAATTTAGTCTGAGTTCAATAAATCTCTAAAAACTGAATGCGGATTGGGCTTTCCATTGGGTCTTCCACATCATTGAGACAAACGGCTCATGTCACTGCATGCAGGGGGTTTTCATTGTGGGCCATGCCAGAGCGTGTGCCAGAGACCCTCTGGAGTCAGAGGTGGTCTTATGGACCTTCACATCAGAGTCGTCCCGCTGGGTCTGCAGTAGCCCTTCAAAGACAAACACATAAAAGTCAGTGTTGGACGGAGAGAGTGCAGAAGAACGCAGCCCAGGGGTGGGATGCCGAGTGGAAAGAAGGAGTTGAAGGCTTGCAGAAAGCATGAGATGTCAAAGAGTAGGTATCATGGGAATTTGGGGGTAGACCGAACAGGATACGAAAGAAAGGAGAGGGGGAGTTAGATCCTGAATAAACAAGAATGGTGTTTGATTTGGATGTGAGGTTCATCTTCTCTATAGACGTGAGACATTTGCTTGATAATGTTTGACCGCAGAGCCCACAACACTCTGGAAAAGAAGGAGAAGCCAAATGAAGGAAAAATACACAATGACAGAATTAATTTTCATGTAATGAAGCAGAATGAACAACTAATCAAGTTTTAAAATAAATACAGAGAAAATAATGAGGTTTTGTGAACAACTCTGGTGAAATGAACTTGAATTTGTGTTTTGGATGCTGCACTGCAATTTTATATTCTTTATCAGTATTTTTGTATTGTTTTCCAGTAAAAATGCCTAAACATCATTAAAACAAGATACATTTACATGAGAAGCAAAATGTTGTAAGATATCAAGCCTTTATTTTTTTTACTCTATTGGCAAATTTCTTGTTTTTATCATAAACCTTGCAATTTTTTTTTCTTAAAACAAGAAGAAAAACTTAATTAAAAACATTTTTTTGAAAGCACATCTTAATATCTTACGCAATTTTGCTTCTCAAGTAAATGTATCTTGTTTTAAGGATTTTTAAATGCTTTTACTGGAACACAAGACAAAAATACTGAATAAGAAAATTATTTTTTGTGGTCCACAGACAAATTTTATTATAGTTATCTAAAACTAAAACCATAAAAATAGAACATTAACTGAAATAAAATAAAAACTCTTTCTCAGCAAGTTGCCAAGGCAGAATTTCTCATTTAAATTTAGTTGAACTTGATGCACTAAAATAACTCAAATAAAAAAACAAAAACACAAACTATAGACTAAAATAAAATAAATAAAAACAAATTGAGCATACAAAAATTATTAAAATGATAAAATTATCTCAGTAATACAGAAATAACAATGCCCAGAATAGAATGCTGGTGTGCCTGACTTTTTAACTAGCATAACCAGCAAGACCAGGTCAATGCTGGATGAAAAGCATTTCTATATTGGTCCACCAGCTTGACCAGTACTAAACAGCATTAACCAGTCTGGACTAGCATTGAAGGGTCTGCAGGACTCGTCAGATTCACATGGAACTTGCATTGCAATATAAAAGAATTTTATTGACTTTAGTTATTAGTTGCATTCCTGTTCTCACAGGACAAACATGCACCCACACACAGATGTCTCATGAAAACATCATGTTCCATAGATCATACAAACTCCAATACACACATTCACAACCTGTAAACTGCTCTCACCTGTGTGTTTGTCTATAGGCTCCCCCTTGTGTACAGACCTCTATGAAGCAGATTTGTAAAATTGTCTCTTCCAGGGGTGCAAAGAAGTCATGAATAAACCAATTGTTATGAATGTTATGAATTATGCAAAATAAGACCAGGGACATTTATTATGAAACAAATTAGGGTCAATTTTGATTTCATGTTATCTTTGATCTACAGTATCTGTCATGTGTATAATGAATGCTAGGTGACTCCTGATAGATCCTTGAGAATTCTATTTTCTTGGCAACCCTTTGCAGTACATTGGCCAGAGTGTTTTGGGACGAGTGCTTATACACATTCAGACACACCCCTGACACGCTCCCCTATTGTGTTACAATGTGAGAGATGGTTCAGTGCTGGGCAGCTGCTGGAAGACAGTGGCGAGTGTGTGTGTGATTGATAGCCGTGTGTGTGAGTGTCTCATGAAATAGGATCCCGTAGAGCAGAGAAGAGATGGGGAAAAGAGAGAGGGGGTTCAGTCAAAGGGCACACGCTTGGCATTACTGCAAACACATTCATATTTGCTCTGTCTCTATCTCTGCCCTTTCTCTTTTACTTTATCTATCTATCTATCTATCTATCTATCTATCTATCTATCTATCTATCTATCTATCTATCTGTCTATCTATACTACACAAAATAATCATTTTATGAAAATGATTTTAACAGTAAAAGATAATAAAATGCTATGGTTAAGACCTGTTAATTATAGTAAGTTCTCTAACTATATATACCATGAAAAAGAGTAATAGATCTAATGGGACATTTCCTAATTTTACAGCAAAATACTGTTAAATGCAAGTGAAAGAAGTGAAAACAAGCAGTAATAATTTACAGTGAAACCATAAACTGACATTAACAGAAATTGTCTGTGACAGATCACATTATCACATTGATTAGGGATGTAACGATTAACCGCGAGCCGGTTGAAAATCGATTCATATATGTGACGATTCAAATCGGTTGAGATGCTAAACAAATCGCGATTCAATTAGGGGTAGGAGTTTATATGAATGTATGTCTGAGGGGAACTTACTGTCTTTAGAAAAGTTTAGATGTTTTTTTTCTTTTCATCTTGCCTCTGTATAATGCATATTAACCCCCTGGGGTCGGCTGTCTCGCCGGCGAGACAAACTCATTTTTTTTCTTATCAGTGCAAAAGACACTAAAAATACTCTGTTGATTTTGGTCACACAAACAAGTGTTATACATCAGTCGAAACTGTTAAGTGTCTATTTTTTTTTGTTCATAATTTTTTCACAACTTTTTTTTTGTTCATTTTTGTTCATAAGTGCAGCGCTGCTTTGTTTACAGCGGAAACCAAGGAAACGCTTAAAGCGCCACCTGCTGGCAGAGAGTGACTCTGCGTCTCATTCAACTCGTCTGCTGTTTCATTTCATGCAGTTATTTTTTATGTGTACAGTAGTTTCATAAAACTGAAGTCAGACAATTCTATTTTTGCTTCAAATTTCGAAATTATACAATCTAATTTAGATTAAAAACTGCTCATGTTGCATGTATGCAGCATCTTTGTTTGGATCATGATTAAAATGCAGTGGTTGCCTCTAATTTTAAATGGAAAGAGCACAGACAAAGCCTTAATTTGTTTATATGAAGAGATTTCTTTTATTTGTTTTACTTATTTATTTGATTTGGAGCTTGTTTTAAAATTTCAATGTAGTTTTATTATTAACATTTACATTATATTTACATTTTGTTATTTAGGAGAGGCTTTTATCCAAAGTGACTTACAAATGAGGAGAATAGAATCAATCAAAACCAACAAAAGAGCAATAATATACAAGTGCTATATTAGTATATTATTATAGTCTTATATTTCAGTTTCACAAAGAAACGTGCTGCATTTTGTCCAAGCAATAATAAAAGGACACATTTAATTTATAATTTGTCTTAAATCTCATTTTGTAAAAACAAAAACAAAAACCGTGAATCGAATCGTGAACTCAAAATCGTGAATCGAATCGAATCGTGAGTTGAGTGAATCGTTACATCCCTACATTTGATGGTTTTTCATTGAAATAACGATTTATTTTCAGTTTTGTCTTTTTAGTTATGTACATTAGGGTTTATGTCACATGTTATATTAAATTTCTGTTTATTGCATTATGCTGTTACCATGAATTATTGTTTTCTACTGTGAATTTAAGCTCAATTTGTAAAAAAGTGTTGCTATCATTTTTTTTTTTTGTTACGGTGAAGTTCTGGCGATCCCAGATGCTGTTTTTTGTTTTAACTGTTAATTTTACAGATTTGTTTTATAGTGATAAATAAAATAATATAATAATAAAAAAATAAAATAAAAAAAAAAATATATATATATATAGATAGATAGATAGATAGATAGATAGATTTTTTGTTATGAAGAGGTTTTAATTGCCCAAAGTAATTGTCTCTCCCTTTTCTCTTTCTCTTTTCTCATGGCACTGGCTGTGGCTTCGCTGGGTCAATCCACCTGCTTCTCCATCAGGTATTTCAGTCTTTTTTTATTTTGTGTCTGTCATTCTCTTTCTCTGTCAGCAGCTGTCCATCACTGGGAATTAATACAATTTATGGGCTGTCATGCAGTCATGAGTCTTACAATGGGCCTCTCTTCTGTTGTTCTTCAACAGTGAGCAAGGTTACCTGACCTTTTCTGAATACTATGTTTATGCATTAGGCTGCACAGTGAACTAAAAATATACTTTAAACATAATGAAATGAACTTGATGATATTTATATTTAGCAGTGGATATTTACATGAATTGTAAATGAAGGGAGATGCTACTTAAAGTGAGTGTAAATAGAGGTAGATTTTGTTTGCTCCAAGTGTAAATAGCAACAAATAGCATCTTGTTTACAATACATACAAATACTGATGCTATTCAGACAAAGTGTAAATAGAAGTTTTATATTATTTGTACTAAAGGTAAATCATCTGAGTAGTGGTGGGTGAAGTTTCTGTTTTCACATTAGTAAAGGTATCGCGAGAGTCATTTTATGCTGTTTTTAACATTTATTCAAAATGAGAGATGAGAAAATGAGTACTATTACTTTTCTAAGCAATCAGATTTACATTTTTTGCCTGGCAGACGCTAAATCGATCCCATAGATTTACACTATAGAAGGGCCTTGACTATATCTAAGTTTTTTTTGGGCTCCTTTTCTTTAGAAAATGTTAAAATCTTGTTTTAATTTTGTAATTGTGAAAAATGAATTGAAAAATAACAGTTGTTACTTGAGATTTAGCATGCCAACTCTCTCTCTGACTCACTTTTTTGTATTCGGGGAAAGTTTTTTTGTACCCAGTAATGGTTTGTTTACACTATAAAATTCCGATAACAATTAAAAAGGTCCCGTCAGACATTCACCAGGAACTAAGCATGTTGGGAATTAATTTGATCGAGAAAAGAGAGTCTTAGTCTGGTCTTTGTGGTATTTCTCCTTCATATGGAAGTGATTTGTGTATTGCAGTGAGTCTGGATGCGATCGTTCATTTTTTTTGTCTGACTGGCTCTTCGTTGAGAGTTGCTGTGATGTTATTCACCTTGTCTAAAAATACCCTCCTCCTCATCCTTTGAGGAAATGAATTACTTGTTAAGAAGGGAGCTGCTTTGTGTTGTCTGTTCGTGACAAATTGCTAAATATGTAGTGCTTATTGCACCGTTGCTAACATGTCTCTCTGATGGAGTACATGGTCTACAGCATGTGGTGAAATTAGTCCGAGTGTTTCTGTTGAAAACATAATGATGACTAATGGAATAGTGCCGAAAATGAAGTATGTGTAAGTAGTCATTGTGGACAGTGTGTGTTCATTTTGTTACTTGATCACTAGGACACACAAAACAATGTTTTCTGAAGAAATTGTTAGCGCTTGCCTGTGCAGAACTTGTCATCATGATGCCAGGATGTTACAGTGCAGTTGCTAAAGTGTTCTGAGTGACTTTAAGTGTCTAAATGGGGCTTCATCATCATAATGGTCATCACATTGAACAGGTTAACTAAACTACTCACTAGTCACTTTTAGAGCCTCAATGTGTTTATAATCACAATCAAATAATTATAACTCAAAATTTCAGGTAGATTTTTTTTTTTAAATAAAGAAAAGCTTGAAAACATTGATGGAAGCTTAGTGACATTAAAGTAATGTCATTGTGTTGTAGTTCATTTATAGCCTACATTTAGCTTTTTACTTCTTCCGATTGTATTTAGTAGGGGTGGGCAATATGACCAAAATCTTATCATAATATGAGTGATTTTATTTCATGGTAATGATATATATCATGATATAGTTATTTTTGCTTTAAAAAAGATCTTTATGATATCAATTTCTAATACCATAGAAATTGAAGACAAGTAAACAATAAGTGATTAAACAAGAATAAGAAACTAATTACAAACAATAGGACAAAAAAATACAGTAGAACAAATAAATAACAAATGCTACATACATTGTATAAAGTAATCAAATGTATTAAAAACACTGCATATACTTCACTGTGTGAATTAAATATATATTTCGTCTTATTAAAGTTACAAAAGTGATTTAGTCAAGAGCAGTGAGAGATTTTCTCTCTTTTGTTGTTTGATTAACATGAATGACAGACAGCAGGAATATTAGACTGCTGTCACTTTAAGAGCTGCCCGGATCCAAGTTCAGTGCCTATAAAGTGGCAAAAATAATTCAGTTCAATACTCTCGCACCCTATGAGCACCGTCTTCATGTGCACGCACCTCTCTGACAGTGCTCAGAAACAGTCTCTCAGACTGCGTGCACATATAGCTAAATGAGTTCTCTTTGCGTTTCAGTGGCTTAAATCACTTGCTTTTAAACCACATTGCTTAAAAATGCCTGCAAATGATACGTTTTTGTGACAACGTAGCACATCAATGTCATGTGAGCGTGTAACCGCGATAGAGACGATAACCCAAAATCTCAACCGGTTGACAAATTTCGACCAGTTAGTTGTGTCTGCTGGTATATCACAAACCCCTAGTAATTTAGGCTTCAAAATTCCTAAAAGTTGTGTTAATGTGTGAAGATTATCATGCTGAACAAAACGTGTAATGACCATAAACTTATTTTCTTCAAATAATCCTTCAAATCTGATAGAAACTTGTAAGTCTGATTGCATTGTCTGTAGCACAACTGTTGTGGGAAAAGTTGCTGCCGAAGTAAAAAAAAAAAAAGAAAAAGAAATTAATGAGCAATTGCCTTAGCAAACAGCACTAAATCGCCCTTTTACTCACCCTTAAAAACACATACATACACACAGACACATATTCACTCATGGTGTGAACTTGTCACAGACGATTTGCCTCCCCAAACTCCTCATTTCTGCCAGAGCTGAGTTATGGCGAACTCAGTGGGAGTTCAGGGGAGTCTACGACCTCCTCCTGTCATCGGTTTGGGGACATCTGTCCGCACGGTCTCACCAGAGAGACAGCCAGGCTGACACACAGCCATTAGTGTAGCTTGGCAAAAAAACAGAGCTGATCAGCATCTCTTAAACTCTACATTACGTTCTCTCACAAGGTATAGGACTGGCGATCTGCCACAAATTGCAGAGGGGGTGTAGTAGTACTGAGTGGGTGCATTTTTCAAGGAATCAAAGGGTGTGATAAGATCTCTTCACAAATAATCGTTCTGTGTGGTCTTAACCTCCACGACTTTACAGTTAGAGAACAGAAGACAACTTGTCTTGAAGTACAACTGAACCTCTTTACTGTGAGAACAGCAAGCGGTCTGGTTGGCCAGCCACCAAGTGAACAACAAACCCAAAGCCAATGACGGTCCATTTAGGGAAATGGGAAATCACCTTTAACCTGCAAAAACATGTTTAGAAAAGTGGCCTGCTGCCAGATCAAGCTAGCATCAGCGGACATGGTCTTGGGTAGCTTTACAACAAGCCGTCAGTCAAACAACAGAAATATGGTTATCTACCAAAACAGGCCCAGCGAGAGAACTTGCGTTACACTTGAAACCAAATAAAAGGTAGTAAAACGACAGCTGTACAAACGCAGAGATGAGAGCTTGACAGTTTAGCGTACTTTATGGGGCATTGCTGTGTCAGTTGAGTGATGCTGGGAGTTTGCCATGGGGGACTTCGTAGCGTGAGATCAAACGCTGTTGCGTACAGTTCAATAATAAACTCCTGCCTGCCCGAAAGCGGCCGTTCCTCACCCTAGTCTACAAACAAATTTTATGACTGTACAAGGAGATGTAGATGTCGAACACAAGCTTCCGTGAGCTTTAATTATGACGTGTTTTAGATCATAGAAATGCTTATGTGTTTTTATATTTAGGTAGTAAAGAATGTGTACTTCTCCAAACCAAACAATTAGCGGTAGATCCCAATTTATTGGAACGATGAAGGTTGTAGCTACTAAATCTCTTGAATGCTGAAAGTTATTGACAGAGGACCGGTACAGCAGCCAATGCTAAGCATTCTTTTGTTTTGTAGTTTAACTCATGGTTGTGACCATTTGCACTACATATTTATATTTATATAACCACTGTACATGTTGTAATATGTCTAGTTGTTGTTGTCGGTTTGCAAGCCACTAATGCTATGCAGCCCTTTGTCCTGAAGTTTCTAGAAAGGTGTAGCTTAAGCGTGACATTTAAAGAAAAAATACTGATAATCATTTGCACCAGTTATTTAACTAGTTATAGTTACATTGATGGCTTCTGCTAACAACTTACCGGTATGTTTCATATTATTTGGTTTGCATGCAAACTGTGGAACACATGCCTTTGTCTAATTTTTTTTAAAGCAATAAACATGACGATAAAGAATTTTCCATGGAGTCAAACTTTGTTTACATGGGTAGTTAAGAACCAACCACTGTAGTTAGATATCTTTAGTTGTTAGTTGTATCGTAGTGTCGCTAAATGTCATGTGGTTTTGTTTCATAGAGCAAATGCTAATTTTTCATAGTTTCTCTGAGGGTTGAATGTGAGTGTGTAAAATTGGTAAAAAATTATTTATGATACTGTAGGTATTTACATATATGTTTCACGTGGCTTGGTTTGTAAGTGCTAATGGTATGTGTTCATTTGTCTCATAATTTCTCTGAAAGGGTAAAGATGTGACATTTTAAGTAAAATCATTTATAATCCAATCATTTTACTAGTTAAACATTTTAGACATATTCAGTTGTTAGTTGTACTATAGTGCCATTAAATGTCATGTCATTTGATGGCTTCTACTAGAAACTTATTTCTAAGTTTCAAATCATTTGGTTTGCAAAGCATGACTACTACACATTCCTTGGTTTATTTAAGGTAATAAGTGTAAAGCTGAAGCAGTACCTATGGGGCAAAATCATTGTTTACACTAGTAGTCAAACACCAGACATTGTGCTTGTTCTAGTTAGAAAATGTCAGTCGTTGGCACGACTATAGACCTGCAATTTTCCATTAAGTGCTTTGGTTTCAAAGAGCAAATGCTGCCCATTACTTTGTTCATGGTTTCTCTGAGGGTATGATTGTGATGCTAAAACACGACTTACAGAGTATTACTGCTTCTTGTATAACAAACCGAGGACAGAATTAACTCAGTCAAGAGATTTATGGACTTTGGTCAGGATTATTCCACTGAGAAACCGGATTAGCCAAAAACTGTTGTACAAGATTTCTGGATGGTCATCAGTCAGATATGTTGGTTATTTTGAGAGAAGAAACAGGTGTGTAAAATAATATTTGCTAATTTTCCAATATTCCCTTGAGTGGTATGGATAATCAGCCTAAGGATTGTAAAATTGATCTGCAATTTATATCTAATCCAGATCTTTCTGGAGAGCAGCAGTTGCTCATTCTCATGTGGTTTATTCATTATGGTTCAATGACTTCAATTGTTTTGTACAAATTCAATTTCTTTTTTTTTAAGACTAGCAATTACAATACATGTGCAGTTACAAAACGGTAACATTATTAATCGTTTAAAATTAAATTCTGCGTACAACGTGTGAAGTGACTGTGGCTGATTTAAAAGGCACATTTTGTTTTTGTTGTTCCTGGTTCTGGTGGTAAAATGGTGCATTCAATTATAATGATTTGCACAACAGACTTTAACGATTCTCGTTGTAATTTAGAAATAAAAGAGGCATAGGCTCTAAATTAGGTCTTAATGTGTTTGTGTGGGAGTGCATACTTGCTCACAGAAGAAAGGCAGTACATATGTGTCTAAAATACGTCCGTTTTACATGCCTGTTGTATATGCAGTGGGGTTTAATGAAGACATGATTCAAGCATTAAGTATTTCCATTCTAATTTTAGATGCACGCTCTGCTTTGTAGAAAACTACACCACCTGTTTCCTTTCTTCCATCATGCATTTGCTCTTTTTTTAGCTGGTGTTTTCAGATAATGATTATAGATGATAGCTGAAATCGTTTAGGTTTGTCGACAGCAAACGTGTCTACGTCAACTGGCTAATTCTTCATCTAAGACTCAGATATTCAGAGCAGAAATATATTTGGCAGTAATACCAGCGAGAAGGCAGCTAGTTATAATCTCCCCATAAAGCGTTGCTCATATTTGCACTTTAATCATCGAATAGAGAGTTGGATGAACTGCAGAGCAGAACAGCTGAGAGCACCTCTCAAAGCGTCAATCAGTCCTCCAAATGCATAACATAAAAGACAATTTACAACCTTTTATCTTAGGCTTTCACAGCCTCTGAGAATGTTTGGTTATAGTACATCAAATGTATAATTTGATTTGTCTCAGGCGACGCACAACCGGGGCCCCAGACCGTAAATTATTTCTCCAGACCTATGTTTTAACCAAAGGATCGTGGTAGGCTGCTGAACGCAATCAGACATGTGGGAGTGGATATTTTTTTCTCTTTTTTTTCATGACTCAGATGTGGTTAATGTAGATGTATTTAAACACTTCACAAGCAAATCAGTTTGATACTACCATATCACCATATGCAACTCTGTACTGTACATAATTCAAATTAGGAATAAGCATGTGTGGAGTAAAGTGGCCTCTCGTGTGCCGCTGCACATTGCGTTCATGTTTTGTGTATTTGATGGAGATTTGATTACATGTTCCATTCATTGCTGTACAAACTACTCATGTTAGTCACATGTGTAAAAAATCAGATATGTAAATGAACATTCCTATAATCCAATAAGCTTTTCAGTCCACACCCGTAATCTGTTCTGGGCAATCAGTGCCTCATATTTCCTGAGTAACAGTAGTAAACACTCTGAATCATATCAAACATCTCTTTAGCCACAGTATCTGTGGCTGTTTGACTTCCGGAAACTACAAAGAGTTGATTAAAAGCATGGGACAGTGATGTATGGCCTTTATTTAGAGAATATCATGTTGCCCATTATGGCTTATTATGGTCTGTTTCTGGTACTTAAAATAGTAAAGAAACAAATGACTTTGATACTTTTGAACTTCACTTCCTCGCCCGTGTACACACATGGTCAGGGCCCATTTATGGGGCCACTGGAATGAATTTTGAATGAGTTTTACTTATGTTTGTTAATTTTCTCATTACTTTCAATTTTTTACTGAATTAGAGTACTGAAAATCCTTTAATGAATTTGTAAATTTAAATCAGATTAAATATAAAGGTAAAAGTAGAAATGTGATGTATTATGTTGTGAGTAAAAATGCACAAAACTCCAATATTAAGTACACAAAAAGTGTTCAAAGCTGATCACATTCATCCACAAAGTGCATATAGTAAAACAACTCTTACTGTGTAAAACACAGGTGGAGATAGACAGGCCATTGTTCCATAGTACACCTTCAAATAAAATATAGTTGTTGTTATTTTTCCATTAAATAATAATTAATTCCATAAATAATGAGGTTTTTAATTAGATTAAGGTAAAAAAAAATGTGCAATAATATTACACTGCAACGGAATCCTAATGATCTTAAAAATAGGTTTATTTTGTTAAATGCAAAGTATTTTTCAATTGTTTTCCAGTATAATTATCTATTAAGATATTAAGTCTTGTATTCTGAAATTTTAATCAAAATTAGTTTAGAAATCAAGGCTTAATATCTTAAGTTATTGTGTAAATATGCACAATTTATCAAATTTATCTTGATTTGAGCATATTTAGATAGTAGTACTGGAAAACAAGACAAAAACACTGAGGAAGAAAATCAGTTTTTGACTGTTGCAAAAATGTTCTTTTTCTTATTTATTTCTATTGATTTTGTGGTGAACATGCTCTTCCCAGGTGAGGTTGTTGGGATTGTTTGTGAGATTTACCCAGGTGTTGTTTATAACCTGTATCGTTATGCTCTTTCAATCATTCAGTGTTTAATTACATCATTTTTGTAATATTCCAGTCAGATTTTTTTTCTTCTTTAGCTTAAACACATAAAGCAGTTTTATTTACTGGTTCATTGCCTGACCCTTTGGATCAGAGTCTTGTCTGAGCGATGGGAGGGAGAAGGAAAAAGAGGGCAGAGGAGAAAAAAGACAGGATGGATAAAACGCTGTTATGCAAACCTCCACTCATCACTCACTCCTGGACCAGATTAATTGCCCGTTAGAACAAGGCCACAGTGTTGCCTCCAGATGTACTTGGAGTAATGATGTCACCATTTGATGTTCTTCTCTCTCACCATTTTCAATTTTTTATACAATTCCGCATACATTTTGCAGATGGCCTGCACATAACCATTACAATCCAGAGCAATAAACTGATGAATTCAAGGATTTGCATCTATTCATCACGTTGATGAACCGAAGGTTACTGAGTTTGAGGCGCTTGGATGTTTTAGTTGTTGCTTAGGGTTTATAAGCTGGCTCAGAATCAAGCACAGGAAAACAGGATGAGTGAATCTTTCCAACACCTTCAAGTCTCGTTCTGCCAAAACTTTCTTTCTCCCAAACTATTACAGCATGTCTCCTTATTTGTTTTCCCTTCCCTCTCTTTGTTTCTCCTTTATATTTATTGTGGGCCATTTCTGTCAGCGATTTCCTGCCATGCATAACGTCTGCAGGGTTGTGTGCCACTCATAATTAAATTGCAGTTCAGCTCCTGAACTAAGGTGGCAGGATATAAAAAATGCAATTTTAATAAATAAAATAAAACGAAACATAATGAAATATAACTGCAAAGTGTAATTTTAATTATTTTAACTAGAACATTTTTATTTTATTTTATTAATAATACATTTTACCATTTCAAATTTCTGTTTTTTATAACTAGAAAAGTCTTTACATTTTTAAAGGAAATTAATTGCAATTCAGAGAACAGTTACAGGCCAGCTGGCCATTATATTACTTGCCAAAGCCAAATTTTTATTTTGGACCCTGGCTGTACGTGTAAATAATAGCACATGCATTAAATACGAAAACAACTCATGCAGACAGATACATTGCGATTTCACCCATGGGTTATTATAATTCAGAGAACAGTTGCAGACCATCTGGCCATTTTATTTACTCGCTAAAGCTGAATTTTTCTAAATGTGTTAATTTTTAGCTCAGACTGTACATATGTGAATAATGCATTAAATACAAAAAAACACATGCACACACATTTCGACACGACCTCAGCTGTGAAATTAAAATATCCAGCTTGTGGACAGCATGAGCTTACAGGGTTTCATCCCTGCACCTCTCAATGGCAGAGACTGAGGAATCTGATCTGAGTCATGTGATTATGTGAGTAGTGAAGTCGGGTTATCTTCCATTCAGCTGCGGTCCCAAATAGGTTGCACGTGGGATGCGTAGAACTGTTTGTATGCCAGACCGTTTCAAGTTTTGACTATGCTTGTAGTAACATTAACCAGTTGGATTTAAACAGGTGTGTTCATACCTTGCCTTTTTTAATGCATTATAGGCAAATATTCCATGTTTATTGTTCAAAGACCCATTAGATATGTTTGACAAACTATTATCTGATATTAATTTAATTTAGTTTAATTATTGTCTACACTGCAAAAATTGGTGTAGAAATAAGTTTTCACAAAGAAATTGCTAGTAAATTTCACAATTATAAAAAAAACATTGAATTGAAAAACATGAAGTAGAAAGACTGAAATATTATTTTCTTGTTAAATATACTCAAATAATTTTGAGTATATTTTATTTAATGAATATATTTGAGTTCATTTTTATTTAATATTTATTGCAAGAAAATGGCAAAATCCCACAAATCAGGATTTTGAACTATTGTATTTTTTTTTTAAACACAAATGCATCTTACCTTTTTAGTTGCAGGGCCTATTTTGTACATCATTCATAAAAAATGACTTTTAGAGGTAACTTCCTTGGCTCTACAGATCTTTTCAGACTTTTTGCCACTTTTAGCCAATGCACTAATCACTATGCTATGACCTTCACCTTTATGGTCTTGTTATTGAATGCACTTCAGTGTTTTCCTACAGGAATTTGCAATCAGCTGGTTTGATGTTGATTTCAGTAAAGGAAATTGGCTGAACTCATTGGCAGGTTAACTGAATCTGGGCGATGTGCTGCCTCTCAGGTTCCAAGTGGGCAGCAGGGGTTACTGGACCCCTCTGGCATACACTACCTTTGCTTGGGGGAGCAGGGAGTGTTTTAAAGGCGCTGACCCACCGAGAGATCAAAACTCTGTTATTTGTACAGCCGTATTGCTGCAGCAGAACTATAATGACCTGTCATGCTAAATGATGTGAGCAAGTGAATTTGATACCGTCCCACTTCTCCAAGCAGGGAGCTGTTTGCTTTGCCGTGGTCTTGGATTCACTAACTCTCACATAAATTTCTATCCACTTTGGTAATACCCCACACTTCAAAGATGACTTCTTTATTCGGTCGGTTCAGAATGTGCTTAAATATTTCTGCTTTCACCATTTGTAATTGTAGAATTGTGTATTTGAATTACTATTACAGAAATTGCTAGTAATATCACAAATAATTACAAAGAAACAGCAGGTAACACAATCAAATTCATGTGAAATGTTGATGTAGAAAAACTGAAACGATATTTTCTTGTGAAATGTACTCCACTCATTTTTGTTTTGTTTACAGTTTTAAAAAATCATGTTTACAGTGTAGACAAAAATACAAATTTTCATGATACAAGCTAGAAGGTCTTCTCAAACAAGAAAAATGATCTGAGAGAAAAAGACAAGGAAGTTGTACAAGACACAAACCTTAAAGTACAAAAACAGCTTAAACAATTTAAATTTCCCATGCATGACTGATTATTTAAATGCTTTTCGTTAAAGCTTAGGATGAAATCTGCACATCTATAATGTCATCTGCATTTATTTTAATGCCACTGCAGTCCCACATGTGGAATGTAACCCCCCTCCCCAGCAGAGACTATGGAGGAAAAACCACCATATTATCATTCAACAATCAAAGAGACAACTCAAAATGGAAATTTCTTTGTTGAGATGCCAAGATTCATGAGAGATTCAAAAGACAAGAGATTCATGAAAAGAAAAAGCAACATCCCTAAAAAGACCAGCTGTTTTTTAAGGATTTTAGAGGCTTAACAACACAGACTTTAAGCTTTATAATTTTTGTAACCTTAGTAGTTACGTTCTATTATAACTAACAGAGCAGAAGAAGACAATATGTTTTCCTTCTCTGTCT